>AJFK01000133.1:0-76405 GCA_000467715.1 Hysterium pulicare CBS 123377
GGTCTACGTCTACGACCTTATTTTCTACCTGCCTACAAAGCTGATTTAATCTTCGTATAAGGCGTACTGGGACAGACATGGGAAAGCACATCATGGTCATATCCCCGCTATGGTGGAGCTCAGAATCACAAAATCTCCTTATTGACCCACCACCTCCGCGACCTCCGGGCACCTCTCTCAACGGCGATTGGGGCGCATTCCGCAAGCTTTTGGATCTTCTTTTCAGGGCGACTGATGCTTTGAATATCGTAGAGTTGCGAATTGCCGCATTTCGAACCCTGAAATATAACCCTGGAATGTGCTACACGTAATCTGCTTTGCCATCACTTCCTTCTCCATCTCTTCAATATAAACGCTTCCTCCTCTCTCTCCTTCCCTATACACAATACACAATACTCCTTGCGACTTCTTCTCGCAGAGCCAAACCCCGAGGTTGCTCCAGTCCGATAGTGGTTCCTCCAAAGAAGCCTTCAACCACCTTTTGAGATGATGTGCTGAGCGGACTGGCAGTACAAAACTGATACTGTGTGGCGATGATGGAGGGAGTGCCTGTGGAATGATGGAAAGTCTCAAAGAACCAAAGGCAAGCGTGCTATGGCTGCAAAACAACACGTAACCACTCTGGTTAATGGAGTGTGGCGATTTCCCCATTTGCTGCACCAGGAAAGCTGGATCGACAGCCACTTTTCGTGGTTTAAACATCCGGTCGCAAGCTCAGGAATGTGTTCAGGAAAGAGGCATTATCAAGTGATCTATCCAAAGTCTTATAGGAAGTGGCTTATATTGGTAATGAAGAGGAGAAGCGCATGGAGATGAAAGTTCAAGTTACTGATTTGTGATGATCAAAGAAATGATGTAGCGGTACTTACTAAGTCTCTCGGGCGGTCACACGCGACTAACGCAGTGCAATTCGTCTATATAAATCTCCTTCTAGATTCGTTTCTTTCTTTTCCTCCACACGAGCAATTATCTGGCCATCGGGATCCAAGAAAATGGACAAAAATCCTAATGGTGCGGCTCTTTAGCTCAGAAGTATCCAAAGATGCCTTGCGTCCTCGTGCCTTCTGTTATACGCGTTTACCGTCCAATCGGATGTGCTGGTGGTCCAAAACAAACTAGAGTCCGGATGCAATGGGAGAGAAATCTTTTGGGGTGGCATTAACAAGCGTTTGCTCTCCTTCATTGGCGTTGGTGAGATTACGGTGTGCTATTAAAGGGAGAAAGAGAGGGTCATGATGATCTTGGGAACCTGGTGATTATTGTCATATATGAATTGAGATATTGACGATGTTCAGCCCCGATAAAATATGTTCCAAAAGGACCGCATCGCCGCTTCTAGACCGGGACTTCAAGATACTTGGCTTTTCCACCAAGGCAAACCCATACGAGTGATGTGAGAAGTTCATTGAATACGCCTCATAAAGTGCGGCGTTAAAAAATGAAGAACGAGGAGAATTTCAAACAGTACTCACAAAGAAGGCTCGTGGCATATGCTCCACGTGCCGCGCCAACTTACTCGGACCACTCTTCTCCTCATCTATAAAACCCTCTTCTCTTTCTCTTCCAAAGCCTACTCCATACAGCGGCAAAATAGAGAACACGTTTTGCTCAAACTGCTAGGCGATGTTGCGGCCCGCCATTCAAATTTCATCTAGGTTGGCAGGATATGCTTTTGCTTGCGTCCTCTCCGCCGTGTCTCCATAAAACCAATATCGGAGTTCTGATGTCCCGGCTCAACACAAGCTAAGAAAAAACGTGATGAGCTACCGAAACAATGACGACGCACTGATTACATGTTGGGGCTTGTGGAGTGATACAAGAGAAGACGATATCGGATGCGACTCTGAGGGGAGTAAGTCAGTGATGATCGCTATCTTTAGCAATTGAATATGCTGAGCACTTGAAAGGATCTTCGCTGTGGCAGCCTGGTGAGGATATATAGTCAGCGAGTGCCGCTCACTTCCGAGTCCTTTAGTGGATCTGTATAGCTTGATTGATCCACAAACATGTGATAGATGACTCCGTGAGCTCCAAATCTCCCAAAAGCATAAATGCTTCGTTTGTAAAAGCAACAATAGTGCAAGGACCTTCAATCCTCCGGAAATACCATTTGATTCTTGAGTTCACTAGCTGGAGAATTCATCTGTGTGGAGCGAGTAGGATTTGTCGAGGATTTTATACCCCGGTGGTCGATGACAGTAAGGGCGCTAAGCCAATCTAGCCGTCCATATTGCTCATGCTTAGTCATGCCGCATCTCCTTCTCCTGATTCCTAGCGCTACTGCGCCCCGCAACATATTCCGAGGCTCCAAAACGATCTTTGACAGCACCCTATGCTGTGGTCTTACACATCAGGCTAGGTTGAGTTCCGAGCTGCATGTTGCGGTCGTCTTTGGATTATTCTGAGTCGAGAACATCATGAAAAGCAGACTGCCCTAGGCATGCCGTGTTTAAACAGCAAGTATCGATGCCCCAAATGGAGAAGAACCGACTCTGACTCCACAAAGGATGAGATCATACCGTCGTGTGAGATTGGAGAGCAGGGGGATCATCCTGTTGGTTGGAAGCCGTGATTCCTTGATGAAGGGTATTGGGCGGTTGATATAGCCCTTCATCACTGTTTTGCTGCTGATGCTTGCTCATAGGACTAGAATATTCCAACACAGCCCTGAGGAAAATCCCTTAAGTGAATTGTCAAGGCGGCGCTCAAAAGTGAGCAGCATCGCTTTATGCCATGTTAATGGCAGGATGAAGGAGATGCTCATGAGAAGCATGTAAGGTGAAAACCATTAGCCATTCAAGCAAATTACGAGTCCAAAACTCAACTTGTCAATGTGAACCTCAGCCTCATTCTCCGTCCCTTCCGATTAGGCACATGTGCTCGGCCTCCAATGCTTGTCAAATCGAGTCGTTCTGTGAAGTTCTCGCTCCCCACCACTGCCATACAGCTTCAGCATGGCGTGAATTGTTCGTACGGTGAAAGGTGGATTTGGGTAACGTGTGTCATGATGGGGGAATGGGAAAGGGTTATAAACCTGAAAATGTGATTAGTCATACAGCATCTACTTCTCCTTACTAGATCAGCTATATAAACCTCCTCCTCTTCCTCTAGTTCCTAAGCATACTGCACCTCGTAACACATTCTAGGGTTCCAGAACGAACTGCTTCCATCTCTGATGCTGTGGTCTTCCTTCTGGTTATCATTGAGGGATGTATGCTGTGTAGTTCCCTTAGCTCCGCGAGTATCCTGAAAATCATAGGGCAACATCAGATTGCTTAATGTGTTGTTCATTTGAAGGGGTAAAGGAAACTTTTTGGAGAGATCATGGGCTCGGGATTGAACCCAAATCGTCTCGAAGGGTCATCTCGAAGCATGCGGCGGAGAGGAGAGACCGAAACATCTTCAAAGGAAACTGAGCACCGGTGGACGTGAATGATGACGCCAAAGGGAATCGAGGAAAGGAAATGGTGATGCTTATCATTGTCGGCGCAATGAGGATTCTCATAAGTAGCATCAGTGATCACGAAGAGTCTGTCGAGGAGGCCTTAGTCTGTAGGGTGAACCTCCAACACCATCGTTACCAACACTATTCAGTGCCCGCATATGAGGTGGGTCGGCAGTATGTTGATACTGTTTTATGGGAATGAGGAAACCCCCCGCAACCATACATCATCTCCGACTGTGAGATTGTTGTTCGTCCCTTTAGACGCCAGCTCGTGTGCAGATGTAAGATCGTTGGCTATCAAGAGACCACCTAATATATCAAGAATTCCTAGTGATGAATAAGCCCAGAGTCAAGTAGTCACGAATACTGGAAAAGAAGCGGATAATGTGAAGTAACCCATGCATTGACAAATCACAGCCAGCGCCAATCTCTAGTCGTCGGTCTAAACTGTGGGATCACAACCGAGTTCAAGCCAATGGTATCATCCTCATCCTCCACCATGCTAACCTCTACTACACTCATCATCTCAAAAGCAGCCCTGGTTGAGCAACATGCGCTCAACCCTAAAAACAGATAGCTTTTCTCTTCTGGCCTAAAGAGAAAGCCCTGGCAGTACCAATACACCTCCAAAGGAAAAGTAGCTATTCGACAACCTTATGGGAAAAGATAAAGTTGAGAACGCCTGGGTCCCCACGGACCGCCGGTTGATGGATGGATGGAAGGATGGAAGGTAGGTATGGTGTACAAAGGTCGTACAAGTGGAACGCCGGGGTTTCCATTTACCGGACGACCGACCACGTCCTTGCGAAGGAACAAAACCCCTTTCTACAAAATCAAAACAAACTCCCATGCTAATCCAAAAGAGAAAGAAGTACCCCACACTCCGAACCAATGTGTTTACTTTCGCTGATGGTTTTTGTCACAGTGACATATGCTGATCGGATGGATAAGTCGGGGAACCCGAACCTCCGCAATCCAAAATGAGGTCACTGCCAGTTCATAAAAAGACAAAACAGGAAAAGTGCCTCCAATCAGACGGTTACAGTCATAGAACAAAACACCTCGCTAATTACGCAGGGAAAATATTGAGTAAGAAAATAGTCATCCGCCAGCGTGTTGAAGTCGTACAAGTGTTGAAGATGTTGGCAAGGAAATGGTCGTTAAGGCTGAAGAGCCAAAATTCGGGTCCTTGAGGACGCTCGCTCTATTGTCGTAAATGCGTTTGTATGGGTATATGTTTGTTGGCCAAGTTAATTGAAACAAGTGGTCTCTACCACTCCACTAAGAGACGTCCTCTTGTATCATAACGTCCGCCGAGGTTCGATGGTTTCGCATCCTCTGCCAATGGATATCTTGCATCGATCTCAAATGCCACAGCCTTAAGCTTCTTCTTCTCCTCATCCGGATCATAGTAATATGACCCTGTAATGGGAACCTTGTGATCTCTCGTACTTAAAGGTAGTTGATATTTTATTACGCCCCTCACGATGAGCTCGAAAGGATATTGAAGAACCTCTTCCCATCTTTCCGCGCCGCCTGCCTCGGTCTTGTTTCCAGGTTTTGCTAATCGAAGTTCGCCTAGGGAATAGTGTTCATGTCGCTTGAAAAATGACCCATCGAAGTTAAGGGGGGAATCGAAATGGAAAATGCGGCCGAGCAGCATCGTTCTTGGTTCGCCGACCTCTGGATCCTGAATAGGGTCTGTTCCTTCATCGACACCATCCTTAGCACGCATAGTTGAAGAATCCACAATTGATGATGACTCGGTTAGGGAGCGTCGGCGCTGTTCGATATGGGTCGAGGGGATATCGGCGTAATGCCTGTCATGTTCGCGCCACCATCTGTCGGAACCGACGTATTTGCTCTTTGCGAAGATGTTGACATCCATGTCAGCAACAGTAACACCTATTATGTTAGGATTGACGGCCTCGACCAAGAGATCTAACATGATCTCTTCCCCGCTCGCAATGACGTTCTCGATTTCAACAACTTTGACTCCATAGAGGGGTTTGGTAGTTGCAAAAACCACGCCGACGGCACTGAAGATGAGCACAAGCAGCAGAATGGATAGAACAAGACATCCGGCAAATCTGCGACACCAATCACCGCTGCGACGTCGTTGATGTTCTAGTTGACGCAGGCTTGCACTTCCGGGGCGCCGTGGTGTGCGGATGCGTTGTGTCCGGATCGTTCCGATAAGTGGCGTTCGTTCATCATCCGCAGCGCCTTCAGCATCCATGTCGTAGGCCGAGTATTCTCCGCTCTTCTTGCTGCTAGCGCCATTTCCATTTCCCATACGGAAGTGCTGGAATCGTGGGCTGTTCGGCTGAGAGGACTGTCGCGACGACCCCACACGACCCTTCGATAACTGCGGAAATGTTGAGTCACTGTCGAGTATCGATGTATGACTTGCGCCTCCTCGTGCATGCCCATGGCGTCCAATGTGGTGGTGGTGAATACTGCTCCCTCCGCTGACCCTTCCCGACGGACCACGTATAGTTCCATGAGGTTGCTCGTTGCCATCAGAGTCCACGTTTGAATTGTTGTATGGGTGGTTGGCAAATTTCATGCTGGTCTTCTTTCCCGCGATTTTGTGTGCATCGCGAATGGCCGACCTTGGGTCTGCCAAACTTGATACTGAAGTCATGCTCGGCGTCCTCGAATGGTGATGTCGGCTTCGGTGGGGTTGGGGTTCGGGGGGATTTGATTCGTAAACGAATGATTCGTCAGAATCGGAGGAATTTGCCTCATCCACTGCACTTGCTACTTTGGCTTCGAAAACGTCGGCTTTGGAGGAAGCTTTTCGAGCGCCAGTATTAGTACAAGGATATAAATGTATAAAAGAAGATGAACGAAAGGTGGAGGATCTTCTTCGCATAGCCATCTCCGGGCTCGAGTTAGGCAGCATCGCAATAGAAGCTGCAGTACTTGAGCGCCGGCGCATATCTGGTCTCATGCTCGGATGGTGATGACAAGGATTATGAGCGCGAAACATACCGGTGCCTGCATTTATCGAAGGCGCTTTCCGTTTGGGCTTTTGCCTTTCCTTCTTGGGCCGTATTGTCTCATTACTGGGCTTCAGGCGCAGACTGCCGCTTGGATCACCTCGCCCTGAGGCAGAACGATCTTGACTGCCGGTTATTGCTGATTGTGGAATTGACGGTACGGTTTCCGTTTCTACTGTCATGTTCTTGGATGGAGCTTCGGCTCGAGATCTCACCGTAGAAAGGGAGGAGAATGATGCTTTCGATTGCATCGTCTTTGGCCTCTGCGCCGATGCTGTACGTTGTTCGTGAGATCTCTCCGTGCCATCATTCTTGTTTGCTCCGCTGTCGCTGCCACTCTCGGCATTCTTCCCATGCTTTGTGCTCAAATCTTCAGTAATCTTGGAGGTAGTGTCGCGTCGTTCTTCGTCGGTATTGATACCGCTGTCGGTACCGGTCGGATTACTGGGATATAATTAGTACTGTTCTGTGATAAAGAAGCCCTTGACTGTCAAGGTTGCGCAGCTTGCATGCAGCAGAGAAATAGAGTTTGTGGTCCATTATGTTGAATCGCCACCGGTGTAGGATATTACCTTTGATTATCTAGCACGTCAAAACCCGGTGTTGTGGGCAGGCTGGCTTCTTGAACAGTTTCAAGCTTCGGCACGGCACCGCTAGCACCTCTTGAAGTAGCCTTCATGCTCAACGGTTGTTGATCTTCCGGGTCACTGTTTACTCCTTCATACTTCACGGGTATACGCGACGACGAAGCGGGCGATGAGCTTTGTACGACGATAGAGGGCATCGACTGGGTGGATTCGGCTTTCTTGGCTTGGTTTCGGAGGGAGTCGCGGCGTGAACGTGAACGTGAATCGGAGGCTGGCGGCGGGGATTTTAGTCGAGGTGAAACGGGCCAATGTGGAGTCGTTTCCCCAGACGTTGTGCCTGATGCAGACTTCTGCGGGCGCGGAACTCTTGAAGCGTCCTGTACAGATATAGGTGGAAGTTGCGGCGTGCTTGTTGAAGATAACGCTCTTTGTATTGCTGCCGCAGACGGTACCGTAGTGCTTGATCCCGCAAGACTCGGCCCTCTGCTTGGACTAACGTCTGTACTGCTCTTCCTGGATCTCAATCCTGACCTCGGTAATGGACCTGTTGTCCCTGGCTGTCTAGGTGGCGGCCTGGCTGGAGAGGTGTCTCGTGAAGACAAGGGCGAATTTGCAGTAGAAGGGGAGCCAGAAGGGACGAGAGGACGTGATCCGTTGAGGGCTTGATGCATCGTCTGTGGGGTTGACACATTCTCGGATGCAGAGGATGTTGGCTGTGTCCTATTTGTTGAGGCTGCACTGTCTGTGGAAGCCATCGGGACCCTTTCGTCGCTCGCAGACGGTTCGGCAGACTCCAGCTGGCCGGTTATGGAGCGGAAATTCTCCTCGTTGGTGGTCATAATGTTGAGTGAAGATGTGTGGGGGACTTGGAGGATCGTGGCATGCTGGGTTGAAACGGTGAGAGGCCCGAGGGACGAAGCGCAACCGAGGAGCGGTCAATATGGATGAAAGAAGACGCAGACAACAACGCGGCAACAGGCAGTTGGATAGGTGCTAAAGGATAACTGTGGCAGCGGTGGGTGAATGGCTGTGGCGCATTACAGGCCCGGACAAGTGCGTCGGCGGCCTGCTGGGGGTTGAAAAGTAGTGGTGGGTTTGAGGGCCGTTGTGACGATGACGGCGACGGATTGGGGAGTGGCCCAAGACGGCAAAGCGCCTTGGAGATGCCCAACTCTCAGGAACGAAAAGTTGACAGCGCACACTCAACCACGGCCCGCGAATTAAATCCCGACCATGCTGTCAGCTGAGACAAGACGGCGATGCACGTAATCATGAACGTAATCATGAGGAACGCTCTCGCATCGCTTTACCTTATGCCACATTTAGGTCACGCCGACCAACGCTTGAAGATCGCCCTCTCGACCTCCCACTCTCTGTACACCCCTATGAAAGACGTCTGCCTGATTCGATAGGGCTGGCGACAGATATGGGCAGCTTGCGTGGGATATTAATCCCCGTTGAGCCACATGCAGAAAGACATGCTCGACACCGCAGCAGTTCCTGAACGGCTGCGACTCCGACGTTCACACGTGCCAAATGCTCAAACGCCGGGTATTTTCAGGCAAGTCTAGAATAGTTGGGAGCTTCTTAGCTACACTGCCCTGGCTGCTCTCTCATTTCTAGATAAGCAAGGATCTTTAAGGAGTCCGGCCTCACGATTTCAGCCTCTGAGTAAGGCTGTGAGAGAAGCGGCGTTGAACAGAATAGAACTGATGAATCAAAGACTTAGAATGACACAGATCTGATGTCCGAATGTCTCGGGTTATTAATGCCAATATGCAAGATACCATTGGTCGGAGTGCCACAGTGCTTTTGTACAGAACAGCCTTGTAGGAGTCATCATCTGCTTCAGCTATCTACGTCTTTGACTGTGGATTTTTGGTTCAGTTGTAGACTCAAGGCCCACTGAGCAAGAAATCTAACTGACCCATGCTGGCTTCTCGTCGTTGAGCGTACACACTCCCGCTATACAAACACAACGAGTTGCATAACTCGTGGCCCCTCAATTTATGAGCGACCGGCAATGGTCATTAGAATACATTTGAGCTGAGTAAAAGCGATACAAATAGCTTTGCTCCTTAAGAGGATACCTCACAGGTACTATCTTCGCGGAGTACTGTTGGACGAAATAGAATTAAGTCTTGTTTTCATCTTTCTAACTTCCTGGCTACGCCTTGCTATTGGGGTCCATGCATCACCTGTATTCTGTGAATCGTATTGCCTCTAAGCGTACTATTTCGGGAGCCTTTGAACACTCTGCGTGCGCATATGTTCTCCCTTAGCATCAATCAGCGTACGTAGATGACTTGAACCCGGGGAACGACCCTTGAGGTCATGATGAGCTGCTTGGAGCCTTTCTGAACCGTAGCGAGAAAAGCACGATAAAATTTTGAATATGGCAGAAATAAGTTTATATTCTGAACGAAAAGATATGCCTTGAATATAATTATGCAGTTACGCGATATGCAAATTGACGCTATCACCGCTCAGGTTTAGTGTGTTCATTCCAACCTCACCTCGGGTCTGTGTGCGACGATCATACGGGTGTGAGAATTCGTCCTTCCGGACTATGGGTCTGCATCTACCATTTTCTTTACCACCAGCCTACAAAGCAAATTCAGACTCAGCATAAGGCGCTAAAGCAAGTTGCCGTCCTTAAGTCTATTCGGAAAGTAGCATATGAAACACGATCTATCAGACTTGTACGGCCATGAAAGTCCGCAGTACGTTGAATAATGACACTCACTGTAGATGCTGTATGATTCACCTGAGCTCAATGCCCATCCGAATAGGTGGGAACCAGAAGCATCTCAGAATAACACCATGTCTACAAAATGGGTCTTGCAATGGCTGCATCGCCCGTCTTGCGGAGAGCGGCGATGCATGGTAGGCCTCAGCTCGTTTACGGCGAAAGAGCGGGCGCGTACATGAGAGGAATGGAGTCCATTGGTCAGCCCAGCCATTTCATCTCAGGCAGCGAATATGTGCTACAGAAGCAAGCAGAAAGGTGAGGTACAGTCTTACTCCTTCACGGCGAGACTATCTTCCATCACCTCAGTGATCTAGGTGGCACAGTTTAGCCATACTTATTCGGACCTAGCGTGGTTTTGCTCTGTCACTCACCTATATCTTTTCACCTCACCCACGGTTCGCTTGCAATTTTGAACTCTGCACACAATCTTTCCTGCCTCTACCGCTCTCGATCGATATAATCCTCACTTGCCGAAGTCGTTAACAGATCGGAGAGCTCTTTCTACGGAAACTGACTTCGCTCTTGATCCAGAGGGCGCACAATAACCTCTGCCTGAATCTGATGGGCTTTGGGTCAAGCTTGCGGTTATGGATCAACTTCCTCTGAGGCCGGGCGAAAAGCCACTTGCCTTAGAGCATCTCGACTACATCTTTCATCATGTTTTCTTACCGCCACGATTACCACAACAAGATGACAGCAGTTCTATAACAGATTTGGCTCTCGCAGGCCAGACTCTAGTAGCTCTTAAGCACTTTACTGAGCTCATTCCTGATGAGTCGGCCTTGACCATCTGCATTGAGATGATTGAGGGGCTGCTTGAGTCCAAAGCATCTACTGGCCTCTTGCTGAGTGAAAAGGTGGAAGCTCAAATGGGAGCCATGCAAAATCTGGGTATTTATGCCCATGAATAATCGAACTTTCATAGCTAATCATTGGTTTAGATGTCATTGCCTATCACATCCAAGCCCAAAATGCAGGCGTCATTATTCGCAGGCAAGAACACGGCTACATTTTCGAAGCTTTCCGCGTGTCTTCAACAAACTCTGATGTCACAGGTACTCAAGGCCGTCTGCGAAGATGCTTCCCAGGTCCAGCCATGATGGTCGATTCAAATTCATGGATGCGTCAAGCTTTAAGACGGCCATTTGCTGAGATGTTAACGAAACTGGATTCCTCTACACCAACCGACGCCCAGCCTATCACCGTAAAGGCCACCAAACAGCTATTGGAAATAAGGGACACAGTCAAACCGCAATATGTCACCGAAATGGTTATGGGCATCCTTCGCGGAATTGGTCAGCCAGCATATATTCCTCGTATATGGAAACATACTCGCGAAGAAGTCTTGTGGTCTGATACTTACAAACCATGGAGGCGATCACCATTCTGGCTTTTCCTTAGATGCACCATTCAAACAACTCTTATGAGGAATGGTGACCCAGCTCGTGGACGCCACCTATACAAATCTTTCATGCTCTACTTCATGACTCGCATGACAGAACAGGCACTCGATGCTAGATTCCCGAATGATTTCCTCTACTGCATGAGGGCGAAGGTCATCCGAAGACTGACGAAACTGGAGTCAAAGACCGAACCTTCCTGGTTCCAGTATGTGCGTGAGACTATTACTCTTGTTACAGCAGAGCTCAACTTGAGGTGGTACTCGATTGAGAATTCTGACCCATCTCATGCCCAATCCAAATGGCCCCTTTCTATTCTGTCATTCTGTCAAGATACAGTCCTACAGATGCCTTGCTTACGGTCCTATCTGCCGACCATGGGGTCCCGCGTCGAAAAGAACTCCAAATCGCAAATGCTGGCATTAGAGTCTAGCCATCGCATCTTGCAAAAGACCACCGGTTCTCCCGATTTGAGTCAGCTAAGAAGTTTGAATTACGAGAATGCCTATATTCTGCTAGCAGATTTTGAGAACTGGGTTCGAAACTCACTTACGTCTTGGCAAACAGCAAATCTTGACCGTGCGAATTCATCCTCTGATATTGCACAGCTCATCACAGACTATACCTCTAGAGCACAAATCGAATACGCCGATAACCCTGGATGCCTTTCTCTCATGCTTCTTACAACAATGGAACTGTGGGTTTGCCTTGATAAAATTGCGATTCATCACTGCCCGATATTGCTAGACTATGATACGGAGTTTCCTATGGACCTCTTCGAGCCACTTCTACTGCCAAAGAAACAGCAGATGGAGCGTCTACTGGCCATAGAAACATATCTTTCCGCCAGAAGGGAACGCTCGAACTCACATTTCCCGTCTGTGTTCCATTGCATCAATGATGCAAACTGTCTGGCAGTAAGATACTTCACTCAATCTGCCAGCCATCAGGCATTGCGTACGAACATTGAAAGTTCTGCAAGAACGGAACGTGAGAGAAAAAGGGCAGAGCTTGCAAGCTTGAAGCTAAGGCAAGAATCAATGAAAGATCAAGCCGAGGCCATGTCCTGTGATTTTGAACCCGAATTGGTATGGGACTACGAGACCAAAATCACATACAAATCGCAGAAACACTTATCATCTTGCAGAAAACATAAGTTGCAACGTGAAGCTGAATCACTCACTATCACATGTCATGAGTGGCCTCTACCAGCAAATGATTTAGAAGTCAAAACAGCAGTCTTCGAGCTCGACGTTCCTGAACCAATAGCGGTCTGGCGAGATACGACTTACAGCCTTCTCGTTGATATATGTACGAATTCCTCCAAAAAGTCATTGACAGCTGGCTATCGCTTGGAAAATACATACTATATGTACACTTACGGTGGGCTTCGTTCATATGTTGGAAGGAGAAGCACTCGGCTGCAGCTTGCATCAACGACTAAACCATTTGGCGTTACACATTATCGATCGCCACAGGTGTCTGCCGTCACAGAAAGTGATATTTGTGTGCCGAATGGGCTTCAATATGAGATCTTTGACACATCTTCCGGACGTCAAGCAGTCGAATCCTTGGGTTACTGTGGAGTTAGGGAGTTTTGTTCTGGGAAAATTAAAAATGGACCTTATCGATGCCTCCAGTACGCTGTAAGCAATACTGTGCACACGCCTAATGAGATCATATCCCAGCAATCCGTTTGTGCGCAGGAAATCACCGTACCGGAGTTTATTTCATTTGGACAATTACGTGCTGGTCATCGTCTGCAATGGCAGAATATTGCTCGGCATGTTGTTGATGGTGGTTTGGACTTCAACCGAGAAGAAACTGAAATACTACTTCTCCAAGCCATCTGGGAGGCTGGTCCTACCAGTACATCTATTCCGTTCCCGGTCCTTCGCGACGCCCATTGCTGCCTCGCAAGCCCAGAATTCTGTTTGGACTTATTTCAGGAACTTAACAAAACCTTTTCATTCATCGAAAAGAACTGGCAGGGAATAACAACCGCCCGAATCTTTGCTGCTCTGGCGGCAAGGATTCTTTCTCTATCTGCCGAGTCAGATGTACATCGGGCATGTTTCTCGTTCCTAGCTCGAGTCAGAGATGTAACATTTATTTGGATCCGAGAACTATCTAAGAAACTACTCGACTGCGACACCGAGGAGCAGCGAAATGTATGGACTACATCTGCATTAAACGCAGCGCTTTCCTGCCATAGTACGTTTGATGTCGACCTCGATCACCTCCCTGATTTGCTGAAGTCAAGAAAGTTTTTGTCGATCTTGATGGAATGCTCTATTGTCATCCGCGACCTATGCCCTGTGGATACCAAGAAGCTATCGCCTTTGACCAAGCGACTACTCGTTGGATTCTCAAAATCATCGCATCTCATAGAAAACCACTTACGCGAAGCCATTCTTCGTGATAGCACTGGCGCTGATGACACCATTAGTCGCCTTTGGGCATCCTATCGACCAGGCACTTGTTGGCACGCTCTAGCAGCCCCGTATGAGAACTGGGTTGAGGTACAGACTCCGGAAGATGTTTACAATAAGTCCATGTCCGTGCATTATAATCTCTTGGACGGCACACTGTTGGTCGATGGATCGCCGCTGTCTCGTCTTCCTAAAGCCTACGAAGCCCACGTGTTGTACAAGAAGCTACTTGGCTCGGTAGGTCTAGTACTTTCTGCCATTTCATGTGTATATGGACGGCTCTGACAAAACATTAGAAAATTTTGGGTGTCTTACCATCGACGATGAAAGACATGCGGTATGTCACACGAGATCAAATCTTTGGGTATCAGGTAAGTTAGTTTCCTCTTCATCTTGTCAAGCATTTGCTTAAATCAGTGTGCTAACATGCATAAATCAGCTACACTTTGTACTTTGTGGCCAAGATTTGCTCATTCGTGCCGCAAAAGATGATAAGTTGTACGAAATAATTCCTACTCGAGCTCTAGAAGGCGATATTCCACCTGCCTTTATAGATCTCTACACTCACTGGATGAGCGTTGATACGGGAGATATTGAGTTCCGGCCTTTAAGCGATGCGTGGACTAGCGCCCAAGGGAGCAATTGGATCCTGACTACTTCCTCTCATGACCAACATTTTCTCACGCAAAACTCCATGCGCCAAATCGATGTGCATTCACGGACTATGCAGGCTATATCGTCCATTCTGAGACCTATCGAGATACCATCCCACATACACATTCTACTTGACTTCGAAAAGAAGAGTTTAGAAGTACACCTACCTCGCCTCAAGCTAGACTTCTTCGTCAATCGAGAGCTCGAGCTCGAGTCAAAGCAACGTCGGGGTATGGTTATCGATTCAGATCAATGTTGCGGAACTTTAACCGGCCTGAAGAACAAAATCGTGCTGCGTTCTTCCAAAGATGCATCTCGAAGTGTCATCGTTCCTCATGGAGCCGTAAACTGTGTCAAGACTAGCGAACACGTCGAGGTCTCCATATGCACGGGCTCAGAGCGGGATGTAGCCTACAATTACTATGAACTGGATACGACTCTTTGTTGCCTACGCGACAATGGGAGCCTCAAGACTGGACTGTTTCGAGCCTTGATCCATGCGATGACAAGTCACTGTCTACCTGACAGCTTTACTGGGTTTACAGGCACAGAGCAAGCGTTCAACATACTCCGAGAAGCGCGCACACACTCTTTCCGTGGCCTTGACGAAGTAGAAATTGCGCTTCTAACAACAATAGCAGAACTTACTCCGCATAGGGTCTACTATCCATCACATCTAAGAGCAATGCAACAGGTTCACTGGAACAAAAACCTGTCTCAACTTACACAGCACGAATCGTTCTCTACTTTGGTCCAAGCCATATTCAACCAGGCTTCCGAGAATCAAATTTTCTATTCCACTGAGAATATTCCAACAAAATATCAATTTGGTGATCCAGATCTCACTCGGAGGGCCGTCATCCGAAATGCTACATTTCGAGTACCTGGGTATGGCGCCGAAAACCATGTGACAGATCTGGACTTCATATGTTCAATCGATCATGATGTGGGACCTAGGGAACTTCGCGTCTTTCGGACCACTCAATTAGTTGAGGCTTGGTCAACCGATTTGAACGCCAGCGACAATATTTTGGGTGATATGGAATCGTGGAATTCCATTCTACAGCGCTCTTTTGCGCTACCAACTTCATCGTTTGGCTATCACGAGGAGTGGCTACGTCCTGCGAGCGAGATCTTTCCAACGTATTGGTGTTCATTGCAAACGTTGTTTTCCACTGCCGAAGTGCACGATCACAAGTACCATATTATGATGCTTTTAGCAACACTCTCTTATTCCGATCAAGCAGACCAGAAACTGATTGAGACGCTGTTCGCGTTTGCAACTGTGCCAGAGTTACGTCGCTTGAAGATACCGCACTTCGAGCGGTTCAATCTCCATCACGGGTATGAACCGCAAGAGTGTATTCTGCAAACACACATCCAAAATAACTCAAACCCATTCGGAGCTTGCCCAGAATCTAAGTTGCCGCAACTTGCTAATGAAGAAGCTAAACAAGCGCACCTTCGCCGCACGCATCTACACGCTGATGCGCGAAATGAACAATTGCCAGCACTGTTGCGTGCACTTCTCGATTGTTGGCCGTCTCAGACGGTCCAGATCCATTCGAATACAGAGTTCGAAACTTACTTCTCAGTTGAAAAAATCACAGCGACTGTCTCGCCTCTTTTCGCAGATTGGTATGCCAATAAGGCATTCCGAGAATCTACAAACAGTGTTCAAACTATTCTATGTAGCCTCCATGCTTCGCGAAGCTCACATTCTCCCTACACTGTTCCCCGTGTCCCTTATTTCCAACCTTCAAAGCCGATCAGGACTCATGTGTCTTGGGAATATCTACTCAATAAACCGGCCCCAAAAGTTTCTGTTCCGGAACCTCAAACTTTCGACGGACTTGTAGCATCATGTGAAGGGCAATATACATATGAGCAAGTGGAGGCCCTACTCAACAACATGTCTGAACGATCTTCGCATCAATATGAACGCATCTACTGTTCAGAACTTATTGGGAGCCTAGAATCTCTTCAACGTTCGAGGGAACAGAAAATCTCTCTTACCATGACCGCTAAGGATCTCCAACCTGTATTGGAGAAGCATATTGAGCTTTGTGACGACGTTAGAACAGCTGCCCATCGCAGGATTCTTTCGGCCCTTCTGAAAGACGTGAATCCAGCAGACTTGTTGGCTTACCAAGCCGGCATGTGGCCTCGTCACACGTGTCTTTCCTTGCTTAAACACCTTTCTAGCAAAGTTAATTGGCTGGATTTCTCCTGGAATCGTGCTCTGGTTCGGTATGGGCTTGCTGTCGCTGCTTCCCAAAGATCAAAACGACTTTTAAGTTGTATCAAACATCCAGCCGAACTACTCACGGAAATCATCAATGTCGGCCACAAAGGATGGAATCCGGAGGAGCGAACTGACTGGCTTCTTTTCGAGATCGAAAATAATCTATTGATTCGCCCAGCGCAAGCGCATATAGCTCAGGAGATGTTAGACCCCTCGACTGGCCAGAATACTGTCATCCAAATGAATATGGGGGAGGGGAAAACCAGCGTGATTGCTCCTATCGTTGCAGTGGCACTTGCTGACGGACGACATCTTGCTCGAGTAGTAGTTCTTCCCGCCCTTTCCGCACAAATGTATCACATCCTGCGCAGGAAATTAGGCGGATTGCTCAATCGACGCATTGTCAGCGCGCCCTTCTCGCGCTCTCTGCAGGTTACCCGAAGCCAAGCAGAACTCATAGCCGCCATGTACAAGCAATCTCAGCAGGATGGAAGTGTGGTTCTTTGCCAACCTGAACATCTACTTTCCTTTGAATTGATGGGCATTGAAAAAACTCTAAATGGAGGTGACAACCACGATGTTGGCCTGAGTTTGGTACACGCCCAAAAGTCGCTTGATAGATATGCTCGTGACATACTCGACGAGAGCGATGAGATCCTGAGCGTCCAGTTTGAGCTAATATACACCGTTGGCCTACAAAGCTCAGTGGACTTCAGTCCGAACAGATGGACTGTACCTATGCAGGTTCTGGAGATCTTCAGTCGTTGCATCCAAGACTGCACTTTGCTTGAAGAATTTCCTCACGGGTTTCAAATCCACAAGGCAACTCCGGGAGGGTTCCCCCGCACGCAAATACTCGAAACACCTGCGGGTGAACGTCTAATTCACATGGTGGCAGAACAAGCCTTCACAACGGGTCTTCCCGGGTTACCTGTCTGGCGCTATTCTCAGGAACAGAGGAGTGGCCTGTTAAGATACGTAATGGAGTGTGAATTATGCGAAACTGATTTAGGACCTGCGTTTGCCTCAATCTTCTCCTCAGAACAGACCAGAATGACACTCCTTCTTCTCAAGGGTTTATTTGGATACGGTGTCCTTCTTTTCGTGTTTCAGAGAAAACGTTGGCGGGTCAGTTATGGATTGGACCTCTCAAGGAGTATGCTCGCCGTGCCCTACCGCGCTAAGGATCAACCAGCGCCTCGATCAGAGTTCAGCCACCCAGATGCCACGATCGTTCTTACATGCCTTACCTATTACTACGGCGGTCTTCTTGACGAACAACTGTTTATCTGCTTCGAACAATTGCAGTCCTCTGATAATGCTCAAGAAGAGTATGAAAGCTGGGTGTGTGATGTTGCAGGAATCCCAGATGCACTTCGAACCTTCGCTGGCATTAACATGAGCGATATTCCCCAGTGTACCGAAGAATTGTTCCCTCGCATCCGCTTTACTAAGAGAGTTATAGACTTCTATCTGTGTCATCTGGTTTTCCCCAAGGAGATGAAAGAATTTCCGCAGAAATTGTCCTCCTCAGGCTGGGACATTGCCCGACGCAAACGTCATATAACGACGGGATTTAGTGGTACAAACGATAGCAGGCATCTACTCCCGCTTTCAGTTGTGCAAGCCGAAATCTCTGAACAATCTCATACCAATGCCGCGGTTCTTAGCCACCTCCTACACGAAAGGAATACCTATCAAACAATCCCAAAATCTAGCGATTCAGACACCGATGCTCTCTTACAACTCGTTGTCACTTCGGATCCGGCAGTTCGTGTAATCCTCGATGTAGGAGCCCTAGTTCTCGATATGCACAACGAAGGATTGGCTCGCGAATGGCTGGGTCGTGTCCCGAAGTCGGAGGCCCAAGCTATAATCTTCTTCGATGACTGCGATGAGCTAGTGGTGCTCAATCGCTATGGAAGAATTGAGCCATTACAGGAATCATCGTTTCTGAAGCAAATGGACCAATGTCTCGTCTACCTCGACGAAGCCCACACTAGAGGCACAGACCTCCGCCTTCCGACTGAATACTGTGCGGCGGTGACCCTCGCATTAGATCTTCCGAAAGATCGGCTTGTTCAAGGTGAGCTTTAACCATAATTTCGTGATATGTGTATGTGTGTGTTCTAACTTAAGACCTAGCTTGTATGAGAATGCGCAAACTTGCACACGGACAGTCCGTCATGCTATGCGCTCATCCGAGCGTTCGTCTCAAAATTTTAGAAAGTCTCGACAAACACCAAGACATCAAGTTAGATGTTGGGGATATTCTAATCTGGGCCATGAAAAATACTCACTCCCAAATGCGGAAAAACGTACCGTTGTGGGCCATACAAGGAATTCGGCATCAGAAGCGGAGCGTTCACTGGAGCGATAGTATCGAGTCTGAACATTGTCCAACCGCTGAACAGGCTGAATTGCTGCTTGAACCTGAAGCTAAATGCCTGGCCGAATGGTATGGGTCTCGTGAGCTTGAGACTATCACAGACGGGCCTGTTGGGCGAGAGACAGAAGTCGAAGCCATTAAAGGAAAGTTGCGAGACTTTGGTGTGGATAGCATAGGGGGTGCGAGACTTCACGAAGAGCAAGAGCGTGAACTGCAACCAGAAGCCGAACAAGAACGGCAAGTTCAGCGACCACCAGCGGTGGAACCTGCCCAACATAAGCTTGATAAGCACTTTCTACACATGGTCAAGCACGGCCGACTTCAAAGCTTATCGCCAGCATTCATCCCAGCATTCAAGACTCTTTCGAGTACTAGTGCAGGCTCTCAATTTGACTTAAATGCTTGGTCGGTCAATCTCCTCGCAACCCAAGACTTCAGCCGAACCATTCAATCAAGATCTCACCGACAGGATGAATTTCTCCGACCGGTCCATTGGATTATGAGTTGCAATGCATCCGGTGTCATTGTCATCGTTAGTCCCTATGAAGCCAACGAATTGCTTCCATACATCCGCCAGCAGGCGAAACCGAACATTGCCCTACACGTGTATTCTCCACGAGTTACAGCTTCCATGACTCTCTTAGAGCATCTCACATTCTGTTCGATTCCCCATCGCCCAATTCAGATATGGTCTCCCTGCAACCCCATTCAATTACACCTCAACCTCTTTGCCGGCCAGCTTTACTTCCAGGACTACTTCGAGTACATCGCCATTTGCCGCATTCTGGGACTCTGTTGGCACGCTCCAGACGACGAGATCAAATCTTCTAATGATGGGTTCGTGGATCCAGCGGATAGGAAGAAGTACGATGAGGCGATGAGGGCCGTCTGCACTCTCAAGGCTAGTCCGGTGGATATGGTCAGGATGCTGGTTGGATTCCGGAGGAAGGGACAAGGTTTCTCGAAGTCGCACATGGGTATGGTTCTTGGTGGGGAGTTGATCAAGCGCGACGCCTTCATGTGATTGGCTTTGGGGTACGGGTTGGGATGGAAGATGTAGGGTATGTAGGAGGTGTAGCCTCTGGATTGGTATGGGAATGGAGGTAGCTGCTTCGAGATCAATGAATAGTATACCTCTTCCCAGTCTTAGTCTTTGCTGTTGTGACTTTGACTATCATGAGAATGAACCTATTCTAGGTTGAGTTTAGTGTAGTCGGTGTTTTAGCATCAACCATAGATAGCATTGAAGGTGATGGAAATGATATCTCATCTGTACGTCAGGACGCAATCACCAACGTTATGAAATCAAATACTTATCCTCCAACAATCAATCTCTCTTCTTCACCATTTACTACTCTTCACGCATGTCGCCTTTCTCCACACTATTATCTTTCACACCTGTCAAGATGGGACAAGTTTTCTCCGCACTACAATCCTCCACGCTAGTCAAGACTTTAGGGAAAGTTGTCTCGAAAAGGTAAACTTGCGAGACAGTCTACCCCCTAACCTACTTTTCGCGTTTTGTTGAGCTTCGAGCTGAGCTGCGAGTTGAAATCTAGAAATACTCCTTCATGGCTGCTCGGGAACTCAGCATTTACATTACCCTAGATGGGTCCCATATACCCGAGGTTCCGCGTCTTCCAGCATCATTCTACGTAAACAAGGAATCAAGATACGAAGCTTCCAAATACATGGATCTTCTCCCCGTCCAGTTCAAGATCATTTTGGACCGCGAGGTCTTTCTCAACCCCGACGTCGACGTATTTATCCTAGATATGTGTAAGTACCCCTGTAGCGACCAGGAACATTTCTACGAGGGGGAGGAAGAGGACTTCGGCGCACCCGATTTACAATACAGCTTGATGGTCGAAGGAAACCATGCCCCTGTAGCCCTGTATGTATTCAGTGAAGGCGAATCACCCTACGGAGCTCTTGAAGAGCATCTCCTACCGATTCAAAACATCTACATCAAGAATAGAGAAACCCAGTTCAGGACCAGATACTCGGTCACCTGCCTTCTCGAATCACTCCAGTCTCATTTCGGTTATCTCCGTATCTTGACTGTTGAGGTGGTGATGGAACCTGGCAGGCTGAGACCGGCGAAGAATATACGCAATAGCCGCGGCCTCCTGTATATCAAGAGCTTGGAATACCTTACGGAAGATGATCGTAGAACCATTTTCTGGCACGCCTTCACGGACGGAATTAATGCTCTCGAACGGAAGCATTTGGTGTGGAGAAAAGTGAACTTGAAGCTTAGATTTGTTTGATCAAGCATCATGTCGGGCGGTGAACTCATCCACGAGTTGCATCAGTTAACTACATGGGCCTGATCGCCGAATTGGCGCAAAGTTTATGGGAAGCCATCGAGAAAGCCTTTAGGGGGTTCGGAAAGGGACCCGTATCTCATACGTTCTCTTGCCTAACTGCGCTTGAGGGATTGGGTCTGCAGAAGGGACAGTTTCGGGTGTTTGGATACAAGTTTCATGGAAATGATTTTACGGATGACGAGGGATGTTATCGTTTATGTGATTCTTTGTTCAAGGTTTTTGGAAAGCTACGTATATCTAAATCAGAATTACCAGGATGATTTCACAAGTCGGAGCGCTATCCACAAGCTTTTCTCAACAAAGCTCGGTCGCATAAACAACCTAAAATACTATGGTTCCACATATGGGACATTTCCACTCGCTAGGTCAAGCTTTGCTCAGGGATGTTTCAGATATTGACTTGTTGAGGCTAATGAGGTCAAAGAAGTTTTCTCTCTACTTAAAGTTATATTAATAATCAAGTAAATAGGTAAGACACTCGTCTAGCTCTCTTCCTTTGAGTTGCCTCCTGCCTTTGCTCCGTCTACTAACCTCCCTATAGCCCCTACCGCAAACTCCAGGCCACTCTTTTTCTCCATTTCTCCTACTCTCTTTCTATATTAAATCTTATTAGTCTTATCCAGTAAACGAATGCTTCTCACACTCCGCGCTCCAACAAACTCAGTAGCCGCCCTTCCATGATCCAGCCGATTTCCGGAGTTCGACCAGTCACGCCCAGAGATGCAGTATAGGATCTCACTCTAATAATCACTATCATCATTACATGTCATTCATTTGTAGTTCTACCTTTGTTCCAAGAACCTCATAAGTTTAATTATTCTCTTGAGTTCTTTCCAAGAGCAACAAAACCCATGGAGTTGTTCCTGTGCCTAATTTGTGACAACCAACTAGTCGCTCGACCACATAAGGATCGTCTCAGGAGCTTGTTGATCAGTCTAAAGACCGACACGGCCACCCACTCATCAGCTCGCCCATCATCCTTATTTTGCGGACTAGGTCCTAAGTTTTGGAGCGAGCTGTAATAAGGAAAAGAGGTGGAGAAAGTAGTTTATACAGATATTAATTTGGTGGAAGGTGATCACGGTTACTTAAGACGGAAACAGGTGATACGAAATTGGTCCAAAACGTCTCCATAACGGATATTTCTCAAAACTTACCTCAAACCCAGTCTGTATTGGGATGGGGATGACTCATGAGCAATATCAGACACTGATAGCCAGTATCATTATCACTTTAACACCCCCACTAACTCCTTTCCTCCATCATTTTTCAGTGACACTTTTTGCCTACTTCCGCGAATTTTCAACTCTCAGCCCATTCGTCTAGATCCATTTCGATTCTGGGCCGTCCCTGGACATACAGGAACGTTAACTCCACCACCAAACCAACAAACATGGTATGGGAAGTGTGGGGGTTCTTGACACACTCTGGCTGGCTCTCAAACCCATGGCTCCTCCATAGTGCACTGGTTTTGACAAGGCCAGCTCACCCATCCGGACTTTGGCATGGTGCTTTTGGTACTAAAACCTAGAGCTATTGAGTAAGTTGTGAGGACGGAGATGGAGGGTATGAAGTTTATATAGCTGCTCCTTTGAGGTTGACGAGGAAGCTTATGTAAAGCAAGCGGATGTGTAAGCGTAGCTGTGCTTGGAGTTCATTTAGGTACAAAGCTAACGATGATCATCAGCTAATACTCAGCTCGTGGCAATCTCGATTTTCGAAGACCACAAAAAGAGACTACTCCAGCTCATAATAGCTGAGTGAAAGAGGTTTATATGTGCCCTAAGGATAGAAGAGGTTCAGGCATGGTCTTATGCTTTCCCTAGCGATTAAGCTGGTTATAGAGAAGGGAAGTCCTGCAACCGCAATAATCGTACCGGTTTAGTAACGATGCTCACCATTTTCATTTCACAATTATCTCCATCATCACCGCCTACTAAACCCCTTCAAACACTAGACATCCTTCTCCACTCCGAAATACAAACGCTGGTTGTAAGCTTGTTGATCCACCCGCCTGTTGTGGAGCAGCCCTGCAGGCTGACTCATGGGCAGCCAGGGCCTCGAACAAATAAGTAGAACCTCAGCCCCCTTAGGGTCAATCAACTAAGTTACACTCTCATCAACGCCGCCGCTCACTCAAATCCAGTCATGGATCCGACCGCCATCTTGGTTCTAGAACCATCGACGAGTGCTCGTTCAATGACTGAAGCAAAAGTCCCATGGGTGATAGGCGTCGTACATTTCTGATCGCAAACCAGTTTGAGCCTGTGTGGAGAGAGGACGCGAGTGTAGTAGCAGGGGAGGGGCTTATATATATGCTCTGGAGGAGGAGAGCCTCCAGCACGGTCATGTGCACCACCACAACCGGTCGTTGAGAAGGCGGTCGAAAGGAGGTTTCATTATCGGCCAAAATCATATTTCAACAATAACGATGCTCAGCATTCACACAATCCAACCATTACCATCATCACCAACAGCGGCCACCAATACCGACAGCTTTAAATATCCTCCCAGTAGGCCTTCTCCCTAGCTCTCCATCAAACCGTGGCCATGGCAGTCTTGATTCATCCGCTGCTACATTCTAGCCATGGGTCAGTGGACACTTTGGTTTGGAGCCATGAAACTCTTGTTTGCCTATGATTGAAACAAGCGTCCCGTTCTGTTCTGGTGCTGTATCATCGTGATCACTCAAGCAATGGCTTTTATGAAACTATTTGAGCCTGTGTGTAGACTAAAGAAAAAGGAAATGGTAGAGGCTTATATATGCTCTTCAGAAAAAGAGAATCTAGAATTGGTCATGTGTGCTCCCTGGTCCGTCCGAAGCTGGAATTTAGAGCCATTACATTCAGTCGTATCAAATAAATACACGATTTCTCGTTAGCGGGACATTTGGCCGATGGTATATTCACCATTCTCACCTTCTAATCATCATCATCATCATCACCTTCCACCTTCAACGCCCCCCTTAAACTTTATTACTGTTGTATGTGGAAGCCGTGATTCCTTGATGAAGGATATTGGTGAGTTGATATAGCCCATCATCACTGTTTGCTGCTGATGTTTGCTTATAGGACTAGAATATTCTAACAATTACCTCGATTATGAACCAGCTCTACAGCAGCTTCCCCATTGTATACCTTCGGGAACGAATTTGTTCCACCCACAACTCCACTCCAGTCCAGTCATTATGTGTACGCGTAGTTTGATTTGTTGAAAGTAGCTTTGCCAGTGGCCAATGCGGACCTCGGTTGGCGTATAAAACCCCTGAATGCGCGTCCAACCTTCCTCTCTTCTTCAATTCACTTCAACACGATTTTGGAGCAACTCTGTTCAAGCCAAAGCTCGAAACCAGAGTCTCATTTTGTTCGAATACCGTACTTTTGTGATCATCTAAGAAAAAGCTTCAGCCAAACTATGTCAACCTATAGAAAAGGTAGGGAAGAAGGTAAAGAGGGGAAGGTAGAGGAAGAGAAAGGTTTATATACATGCTCATAAGGACGAAAGAGCCCAGGGCGTCATGTGCCGCGCTCCATACGACTGAAAAGAACTTGAAAGTACGTATGGGACTTTATCTCGTCAACAATCCCTTTCAATCATGATAGTCTTCATCAATTTTATCCCTTAATCCTCTTTATCACCACTCCATTATCCCGCCTATAACCCGGCCACCACTCTCTCCGCCCCAGTCCAACCCATCGTCCGAAAGCTCTCAAGCAGTCTGAAAAATTCAGAGTGTTGATCCTTCGAAAGGCCGCATCTAGACTCCAGAGTCCTTCCATGTGGTGGCTGGTCTTCACGTGGTGCCATGGCTTAAACAGGTCAATTAGAGTGCTCCGAATCCCAGCACCATCATCGGTGTCTAGTATTGCGATGATGTATGAAGCTGACCGAGCCCGGGTGAATAGAGGAAGAAAGAAGAAAAACGTGAAAGGAGAGGGAGATTTATATATGCGCCTCTGTTGGAGGAAAGATTTTAGTGTAGTCATTTTCTCTGCTCCCCGGACCGTACGACTAAGAAAGCAGCATGTTGAGGTATCCCAGTTCAAAGCTAGTTGTTTCAGAAGCCTACGGCACAGATCACACATAGCCGTTAGTTTCTCTTCAACAGCAATAATGACCATGACCTTTTCCCAGATCTGTTCCTGGCCATCATCAGTGTCGACCGACCCTCCAACAATCATTTCTCCGTATACCCTTTCTTCTCCTCTCACATCCCCCAAGCTTTCCCCATGGAGCGTCTTGTTGGAAACTTTGAGCCACCCACTCCTCTCCTCCAGATACAAATCTCCAGATCTGCTCGAGGCAAAAATAAACCCAGGCCAACATGATTTGTGGACTCGCAGTCTCAATCCCATGTAGAGTCATGTTCCATATATGATAACTTAGCTCCAAGTGAATATATTGGAGGCATGTAAGAGAGTAAAGGAGAAGAAAAGCGTGGAAGGACGAGGGTTTAAATATACCCTAATGATAGAAAAGAGTTTGAAGTCAGTCATGTGCTCCGCACCCTGTACCGTACAATTGAGAGGCCGGCGGAGAAGAACTCAAATATAGGAGTCCTCAGTTACCTTACACGTTCGCGATCCACCCGACGTTAATGGTGCCCATCATCCCTAATCCTTCATACTCAATATCATTACTATCCACCAAAGCCCAAGACCTCCACACATCCTCCTCCCCTTTACCCATCCTCAACCCTCCTCCTCAGCTTCTTCCCCCATCAAAGGAAGTGGAGGTCGGAGTCTTGATCCGCCCGCCACTCGATTCCACTGGGACCATGTGTCCAGTATTGATTCACTTTTAGAGCCATTTTGACATCAGTTAGCTTGTGCTCGTTTCAAGCAATCCCATTCGGTGGTACGAGCTCGCAAAGCGATCCAACTCCAAGACCATGATAAATCTAGTTGTGCATTTATGAAGTAGTTCTAGCTCGTAGCTTGAAGAAGTAGAGAAAAAGAAAACGCGGAGGGAGAGCGAGGTTTATATACTCGCTCCAGAGGACGAACGACTGCAGAACGGTCACGTGCTGTCCCACTCCCCACCACGAAATGCGGCGAGTGAAATTCTACACAACTACAAGCATATCACAGCGAGGCAGAAGCACGAGTATGATCAAATCATCAACAATCTTCATTGCCTCTCGCTCTCGGTCTCTCTCTCACTCTAAATAAACCACTTAACCACCACCTTCCCTCATCCCCATACACCAAAATCCACCCACTGACACAAATCCACCGGACACACACAAAAACACCAAAGTATCAGAAGCGCATTCATAACATCATAACAAGCAGGCTCAAAGCCATAGAAAAACACACAACCACCCAATCTTTAAACTCCTTCAACAACAAAAACGCCAACCAGTCCACCAGAGTAACGCAACCTATAAGGAGCGACTCGAGGAAATGCAAAAGCCAGAAACACCAATAATGAGGAGTAGTTAAAACAGGGTGAGTCGTAAACATGTTGCCATAGGCACACTTTTCGCTTTTCGAGTTCTTTTTTCGCTGAAGGGAATGCTGAAAAGGGGAAAGTACAATAGGATCAATGTGGGGAAAAGTCGAGCCCTCGTACCCAAGAAACACACAATTCCATGAACACCCGATTATGCAGATCCATAGATCCTGAGACAGAGACCGTGGTATCGTTCGTAGCGCAGACCAAAAAAGTAGGAGCCGGACCGAAGAAACGTTGCGAGCCAGGAAAATTGCGAACCGAAGACGCCGCGTATGTATCCAGAGCGAAAACAAGAAGAATATACAGATAGAAGCTCAGGAGTTTAGCTCATATCCATCATATCCGCGTCATGCTCCGTGCCAAGCACATCATCCGCCGGACCCCAGTTCCCCTCATAGACAGTAGCACCAGCGCGTCGACGCCGCTCAACCCACTGCACACCGCCGCATTGGTAGACTTGATCGATGACGGGGCGTCTATCAGGTTGAGGAGAAATCATCCATTGGACGATCTTGTCAAGGGCTTCGCGGTCTTCAGGATCGACCATGAAGTTTGGTGGTTTCACGAGTTCTTCAGGTCGATTGGGTACTGGGTGTGGGAACTTGAAGCCGTCGTCTTCGACATCCGAGGTGCAGAGGGTTTCGTTGGAGACGTTGTTGCTGAGATCGTTGATCGGGTCTCCGGATGGATCTCGGGTGAGACTACTCTCCGAGCTCCAGGTAAGGCTGGGTAGATCACTCATGTCGCCTGCTCGTAGTCGTTGCCAGGAAGTTCCGTTGTCGGGGAGGATGATGTTACCGGCGATTTCGAGCATGATCATACCGAGAGCGAAGATGTCGGCGGGTTTGTCGAAGCGGCCGGAGAGGATTTCGGGACCGATGTACTCTCGATCACCCTCGCCGTCAATATTGGAGGGTGCGGGCCAGGTGCTTGCGAGACCGAAGTCACCGATCTTGAGGACGCCTTCCCAGTCGATGAAGACGTTGGCGGGTTTGAGGTCAAGATGGATGAAGCTAGATTCGTGGATAAATTTGACGCCCTATTTCTCCATTAGCAAATACTTTAAGCAAAGTGATTTTTGATGAAAACTTACAAGTGATAATTCCAGAAGAATCTTCCAGATTCGGAAGTCATCAAGGCGTCCTTTATATCCAGTCTGCGTGAGGAAATCCTTCAAGTTGCCATTCTCGCAAAACTCTGTCTGAATGTACAGATGGTTCTTTGCTTCCCAGCTGTCGGCCAATGAAACAACGTGCTCGTGACCACGAAGCGATTGCAAGATGTGAACTTCGCGGAGTTTCCTCTCACGATCCCGGATTCCCGTGTATTGCTTCTTGGTCTTCTTGACAGCCCAAACGCCACCAGAGGGGTGCGACGGAGTTGAAGGAGGATAGGAGGCATTTCCAACAGGCTTCTCTACTCGATAGACTTGGGAGAACTCGCCATTACCGGACAAGGTAACGGAATTAAACCTGCTAGTCAGTGCGGTGTCGACGTCGTTCTTGGTAAGTCCTGCAATGGGTGCAATTCCAGGCTGGCCATGGCCGAAAAATATCGTGCTATCTCGGGGTGCCGTTGGTGTTGCGGGTGGAAACGACATGTTACTGTTCGTGCTGCTGTTGAATTGTAGAGAGCCACGACGATTCGCTGAAATAGACAGCTTGCTGGCATCGGGAGGTACAAACGATTCCGAGGGTGTATGTGGTGATGAATGCTCTGAGTATTCACTTCTAGCAACTGGGCTGACTGTAGAGAGAGGGGATTTCTTAGTAATGTTCAATGCGTCGGAAGGATGAAGCGAAACGCGCAAGCATCGTCTCGAAAGCGGCGCCGGAGAGGCCTTCTTCTGCGATCGACGCAGAAGCCGAGATCGAGCGAACGAAAGAGCAAAAGCAGAGGGAGAGATGTTGCGACAAGGGGAGGACTTTGGAGCTTCACTTGGTGGAGTTCCGCAGCCTTCCTCTAAGCTCCCAACATCGCCTAAAGGAGAGGACTTACCATTCTTAGCTTGTGTTGGGGAAGGAATGTCGATGGAAGGTGTCTCAGTAGCGGCGGGAGGGGTAAAAGTATCTGCCCCAATAGAAGTACGACGACCAAAAAGGCTGCTCCTCAAACTATTTTCCTTGGATCGTCGACCTGATCCATCATGCTGCTTTGTTGGTGTCGGAGGTAGATCATCATTGCTTGACTGGCTGTCCACGTTACCTCCAGAAGGCGAGTGAGGAGCCTCATCACCATCAATACTCAGAAAGCTACCCCGGCGATCCATGCTTGGGCGGCTACCAAAGATGCTAACACCTTTGCCAAACGATTCGGCAGATGGTCTTCTCGCATGAACGCTAAAAGGGGTTGTAGGAGTTCCGAATTCATGATGTGGTTGAGATGGTTTTCCAAAGATACTCCGACTGAAAGAAGGAGTTGATGTCACAGGAGGGAAAGACATTCGCTTTGATGGAGTGTCTGGCATTGCGTAGCTCGCGAATGAGCCAGCTTCTGGGGCATCAACATTTCGGTTTCTCTTCGAGATCAGACCAGTGGACATGAATGCAGCGGGTAAAGGCTTAGCCATCTTGTATCCTACTGGGGTCTCAAATGAACCCTCAGATTGCTGTGATCCATCGCGTGATGAAATCTGAGGCCGAGTAGCGCCAATCGGTAATGACCTCGAGAAGACATGATTCCGTGGAGCTGCTGTCGGAGGCGCAGGAGCTGGCACGTGAGTAGGTGAGTCGTCCGCCATACTGGAGGACGAAGACGATGGAGTCAATGCATGTGAGAGGGGATGCGGTTGGTGTGGTCCAGCACCCCCTCGTATTGACGCCTGCGGTTGTTGCGAGATTGGGTGCGCCGAGTCGAAAGGTGTTGACTTGCGGAACGGGGATTGGGCTTGTGGCATATTGAATGCCAATGAGCTGTCCAGAGACATTCGTTGCCTCGTCTTTGAGGCTGCCTGGCCAGGCACCGCAAATTCAGGGTCATGGGTCGGTTTCGGTCGAGGTGTGTTGGAACCATATCGCTGCGATAGTGTTGATTTCCTTAGTGAAAGAGATTTTCTGAGAGGTGAGCTAGTTTTGGGGATGGGCGAGGAGAATGAATATTCCCTCGCTTCATTTTCCTGGCCCCGGTTATAGCCGTCGTCGGAGTTTCTCGGCGTAGGAGCATGGTCAAATATGTCGAAATCAGCTCCAAATGATGCGCCGTGGAGACTCCTCCTCTTTGGATTTGGACTACCTAAGGTTGCTTGGTCCAAGTTCATGATCCCGTCACTACGCTTCAAAGGACTAGACTTGGCTGGCGCAAATTGCCCTTCTCCTATTGATCGCGCAAACTCGAATTTTATGGGTTCGTCGTTCAAGTTAAATCGCATGGATGACGACTTTTGCTCGGTGTTGTGATTACCGGTCAAATCGGCACTCGGCCGCGAGTTGTAGTTCTCCTCCCCTGATGTGCGACGTGTAGTGAAAGGCGTTGCGTTAGCTTGATTAGTGGATTCAGCCAGAGCTCGTCGTGGGCTCTTCGATGTGCGGGTTCGTGGAGAGGACCGGAAAGGCGCTGTGCGACGGAGGGAGAAGGTCTTCTTTTTTGTCGCGGGTGCCGGAGAAGCAAGTGGTGAGGGTGGGTGATTAGCAGTTGGGCTGGCGTCTTTAACAGATTTTGGGCTGAATGCTCTCGCTAAAGCCAATGGTGAAATCGGTGACTGAGGTGAGTCGGATCCAGAATGGGAGCGAAGGAATCGCGATGGCTTCGAAGGCGAGCGCGACAAGGACCGCCGGATCTGCTGAATAGATGTAAAGCCGTCAAGGTGGTAGCCGTGTGGGTGTGTTGGGGATGGGAGATGCATTGTTCCGCCGGTCTCGCGGTGAGGAGAGTATGCGAAGTCCATGGGCCCAGCGGGAGCAATCATGTGAATGACGGTGATTCAAGTAGGTGAATGAAACTGGAGCCTATTCCCTGAGGCTAGTGACGGCTCAAGTGCGACTACTGAAAGACGGCTTTCAGGCAGCAAGAAAGTGTCTGGTCTCGTCAACCTCTGAATCAAGTCGATGTTGGTGTGTGAAGTGTGGACATTGAAGAGGTCGCGTAGTCTTCAATCGATAACGATATCGCTTTAGAAGCGGGGGGTCGGTCTGACGTGGTGGTAGGAATGTGTTGGAATGTGGGCGTGCCCGAAGTGGACGCTTGTCGATGCTCGATGTCGACGGACTTTCACAACCAGACTATATCCTCCTCAGCGAGCGGTCAAGTGAGTCGTTCCGGTATCCATTCACGAGATGGAGGTAGTGCGAGGACAGTGGAGAGTGGATATGAGAGGTATGGAGTCGGGGACGGTGGCGTGGCTGTGGTTGATTTGTTATATCGTGGCCCACTGACGTTGCGGTCTGGAGGCGAAGGAATGTGCGCGTGGTAAACAACAACAAGAGGCAGGAGCGTCGCTGAAATGGACGGCGATGGAGGGGGCGGCGTGATGTTGATGCGATCAAAGAGAGCGCAGCAGCGAAGAAGACGCTGGATAGAGCGAGTAGGACCCTTCTTTGCGCGGACTCGTCGAGGTGGAGGACGGGAGAGGGAAGCTGCCCACGCGGTTGGCGCGTCGTACTTTTTTCGGGCGAGTTTTGTTTGGTGGTCAGTGCTCCATCGAACTAACCCCGGGCTTTCGCGGCACGCCCTGCATACAACGGTCTGGTGGTGATACCAAGAGCCGCCGCCCAGTCGATCGCTCAACACCAGAGCGACGACGATGCAATGTGTGTGTGAAAGTGAGAGGGTGCCCAAAGAACAGAACGTGTCGCGGGTGTTGGCCAATTCTCGCCTTTCTTCTCTGTTTACTTCTCGATGGCCCTTTTTCGCCACATGATGGGCACGCAGCAACTGGATGTTTTTGTTTACATTTGTTTGTTGTTGTTGTTGTCTTGGGTGCACGGCAATGATCATCTCTCCACCATCCGCAGCATCGGGCATCAGACCCAAGGACGCTCGCACCCTTGAGCGGATTATCGTCATCATGCTTTCCTCCAGGGATGCCCCTTCTTGCTTCAACATGCCGAAGCAGCGTTTGATGAGGCAATCAAACCACGACTCATGCGAAAAGGGGCTCAGCTACTGGAGTATCGGGAGCGGCCCGCCAAAACGGAGGCAACCTCGACCTTAGCAACTCCACATTATGCCCTCAGCGTGACCAGTCCATCGCGGCCACGCTTCGGCTTGCTATCGTTCTATCGATTGTGAGGCGCATAATCGATACCTTCTGCGTAGACTTGCTGTTTCACCACGATTGGCGGCGAACTCGTGGCCGTTACGACGCGACCACGTCAATAGCTTGTCAACAGGCGCCTTGTCTTGCGACACTTTGTGGCAAGGTTTCGCGGTCTTCTTATACTTGCCTATAGTTCACCACATCAAGTATTTTGGATGAAACATCGCGGCTATCTGCCTTGATTGGAACCATCGTTTGGCATCCGCGCTCCCGCCAACAGGAGTCGCCTTGAGTCTCGAACACCGACGCAAAGGCAGCGAGTATTGCGATGCAATTTCAAGAATTCATGCGTTCGCAGCTGCCCTTCCGATACCTATCTCGGGTGCCTGCTCGCCAAGGCTTCTGTTTTCAGACTTCCTGTGGTTCACCTTCCCAAGGTATCGACCTCGTGAGTGATCATTTGCAGGGCGAGACATGCGAAGGACCTTCTCAAACGTGGTCGAGCCCTGCATCGAGCAATCCGCGGACTTGTAAGCCTTATCCAGACATCATCTCTGGTCGCACTTTCTCCTTCGGCCTTGTCTAAAGTGCACCTCAACCTCAGCTGGACGTCCAAGTCCAGATTAGCTTGTGTATCTGTCCCTTCCTTCCACTCGTGAAAGGATCGTGGTTCTCTGAAGGCTATGCCGGCCCCTCTATTATCCGTTACTCCCACTCCAACTAGCTCCTTCGGACTCCGTGCAAGGCGAAAAAGAGATGCCCTCTTGACACTGATTCGGATTGTCGCATAGCAAGTGGCCTGCTCCCCCGTAGAAGAAATAGCAGGACCCCGAATTATTGCCTCCTACTTTCACATTTCTCCAAGCTTCTCTACCACCTCCGTCGACAGGTTGCTACTGACAACAAGCTCTCATCCCTCCTTCGGGTCTCACACACTTAAATACCTCTCCACACGGTGACCGAGGAACCGTGGCTCTAGAAATTACATTTTCCCGGCCGTGAAGTGAGACTATCCGGAGTTCAAATTTTGGTTCCGCACCGTTGGATCTGACAGGTACATCCACTTGGGGGCTCAATTCCTGATCTGTTCTCCGCGCTTTAGACTGAACACGGTGCAAATTAGGGTGCGGAGATCGTCCAGCCTCGTCGGCTTACCTCAGATCTCTAGGGCTAAGCTGCCAAGGTGAGGCTGCTGACGTGTGTTCAGGTACGATCGCATCTGGACATCTCACTACCTACTTCAGACCCCGCCAATGTTTACATGCTTTCGTAGACTCCTAGGACTCCAGGCTTGTTTATACATCAACATCGCCTCCATATCGCATGCGCCTCGTCTCCAGCCACAGGAGAGGTCCGTGCACACATAGTAGATGGATACTTTCTTCGACACAGCTAACATTTTATCAAATCTCTTTCCTGTGATCGCGCTTCTAGTAATATTTTGTGTTTTATAGACTATGGGTTCCTAAAAACATCGCATTTCGTATCATCTCCACCCCAGCATTCATTGCATCAAATACAAAAACATATTCTATTCTTACAGTTTCTACTTCCGAAACTTCGTATGCCCAATAACTCCGTTCAGGCCAGCGCCAAAATCGGTAGCAACTTACTAGACATCTTGAGGAGAACTTGGCGGATTTGGAGAAGGGCCCATTGCCGGATGATGTCGTTGACGCGATGGAGCTCGCGTGGTTGGAGAATAAGGCGGTGGCACTGAAGTACTGGCACTGGGCATGTTGGGGCTTTGCTGAAATGTGTTTTCGGGGTTGCTGTACTGTTAGTGATGTGTCCGATTCTATTACCACCATTTGCAAATTAAACCCTCGGGATAGAGATGGAGAGGGTAGAATTGGTTGGTTCGGTGTGAGAGACGATAGTAGAATATAAACGGTTTGAAGATCCAGATGATAATCGCAGTATGCAAAAAGGTAGAAAAGAATCTTGCTCGGTCTAAAATACTTGAAATGATATGCCAGGAGAAGGAATCGTATCAAGCCTCTTCTGCGAAGGGCGCTTGTTCCTGTAGCCGTACAAGTTGATCGTTCCTGTGGCTTGGCGTCCTGATACCATTACTGAAATGTGCTCCTCGATCGCATGCATTAACTACGTGTCGTAAGTAACTCTACCACTCATTCACGACAGGAATGGACAGTCCTACCAATAGACATGAACAAAACACCCAACTCATCTGTATCTTCAAGCCACATTTCCGCCCGCCTCTCGATCGTCGGCCCAGGCTGAATAGCAGCAAACTCACGCATCAAGTAAGGTGCATCGCCCCATTGAGCTAACCAGCGATTATACATATCTTCCCATACATCTCTAGCGGCAGCTTGCCAGAGGAACTTTGGAGCGGGCGCAGGCATGAAGTCCATATCGCTACATTCGAAAGAAGGGAGGTCGTTGTAGACGCTATAAGACCAGTGCAGAAGATATAAAGTGAGGATTGCGCGGCGTTTTGCAGTTACGTAAACCCATGACTCCCACCGTGGCCGTTCGTGGGACTTTTCTTCTGGGAGTATGATGCCTGTTTGCGTGACGTGGAAGAAGATTCGCTGGATGTGGGAAAGTAGGGATGGGTCTATGACTGAGACTGTGGTTTGCGTGTTCGATGGGAAGAGGAGCATCAGGAAGTACATGATCATTGCCTGGACTGCAGCGATGAGGGTTCTGTCGTCGAAGAAGCGGTACTGCGGACGATTAGGCATATGTAGTAGCTGCGATGTTGATTTTCTGATGCAGAAATCACACTAAGAACAAAGTTACTTACTCGCTCAAGGATAGACTTCATCTCCTGAAGAATAGTTTTTTGAACGATCTCGCTCGCTCCCTCACACTGTCCAGCCCACATCTTCGAAATTGTGATGCAATTTGCAAGGGGCTGCAGTATATGCTCTGGCTCCAGCTGAGATGCGTGGAGCAATGGTGGGATTTGAAAGCCCTTTGCTAACATCTTCGGCCACGTTCTCGTCACTCGCAGAAGCGCTTCCATGCTGTGCCTGACAAGAGGTGGGACCGTATCTGTGGCTGGGAAGAGTGGTAGTAACCAATCATTAGTAACTACATCAGCGCTTTCGGGTGTGTTGACTGAGCTTGAGTGGGAGGTCTGAACTTGGGTGAGTGCATTGTACGCTGGCGCCAACAGCTCATTTGTTACAGCAGGGAAAGGAGGCTGAAGTCCTTGAAATGGTAAATGAAAACCGTTCGCTAAGCTATTTTCGACCGGGCATAAAGAGTCGGAGGCGCCATTCGTCTCTGCACAAATTTGGGGCACGGCTGGTGGGACGGCTGAAGGATAGAGAGCTACATTAGCACTATGGTTAGGTTAGTAGCGTTACTTTAATGTCTTTCTTCTACCGCTAAATATTATGTGCAAGCCAAGATGATTAAAAGAGTAGGCTTTGCGGCGGAGAAAGGTCTTCAATACCTGTCACTGGGCTAAAGAATGATTAAGATCTTACCTCAAATCACTAGGATGCGTGTCTATCGAGGCCACTGAAACCGTTGGCATCGTATTTTGAAGAGTCTGCACATTGTTTCGATTGGTGCTCGCGTCGTCTTGCTGCTGCGATGGCGTGGTTGATGCTGCCCGTAAGCCTCTGGTCAAGGGGATGATGTATTCGCATGCTGTGTCTCGCTGACGGCATCTCGAGCAGCTCGGTTTCTTCAAATCACACTTGGTCTTTGAAGTTGTGCACTGGCGACATGATTTCTGGCGCAAGCTTGGTGCCGGGCCCGGAGTACATCGTTTCGAGTGCCTGGAAAGGGAAGACTCTGCGCAATTTGTCAGCTGTAATTGCAAAAGACTCTGATTGGCTGAATCGGACTTTGTGTGAAGGTTTTCTTGCATATCTGGCATTCGCGTGAACCATCCATCTGATTGTTGAGGGCGTACTCAAATAATGTGGTCGGAAGCGAATGAGATGTGTTCGGGGTTCCGGGCGTCAGAAAGTAAGCTCGCCTCTCCCAACCTTGGTATTACTGGTCCACACAGATAATCTGAGCTCCGTGAAAGTTCACAGTTAGTTGCCCTCTTGCACTTAATCTGAAAAGCAGCCCAGTGGGGATATGTGGGCTCGAAGGAGGGTAAGAAAAGAGATGTGATCGTGCAACCGCTGTCCTCCCTCCGACCTATTTCAAATCCCATCGATCGAGCTTTGTAAGCCCTATTGGGCTTACAGCCTTCTGAAAACAAGACGTTTGGCTCGATACCCGATACCTAGCTGCCGCGATGAAGAAAATCGGTCCGTTTAGCCTTGCTGACAAACCGCTGCTTTCGAATCGGGTAAGGCGCTATCTCCTTACGTCAGACCTCACGACATCCAACATGAGCCACATTGGGTTTGCCCAGATATATCGCGGGTTCTGCCATTGAAAATGGAGGCGGCTGCGCTACTGTTTAAGGCTGTTAGTGTTTCGTGTTATTCATCAGGCTTGGAAGCCATGATCTCATTTCCCCTCCCTTCCCAGGCTCGATTCTGACTTCTATCCTCCTCCCAAAAGATCTACGCTCTTCAGTTCCATTCCCTCCTCATTGCCCCGTTTGTCAACTGAGCACACTTGTCGCCATCAGTCAAATAAAACGATGATTCCAAATGACCAAAGCGACACTACGTCTCTAACTGAGAGCTTCAACTATCAAAGTTCAACTCATAGCTTTAGTATCAAATGGTGTTCGCTAGGCAGCCCGGAATCTCCGCCGCTTGTTTTCATCCACGGAACGCCCTGGTCCTCACGCGTTTGGGTCCCCTTTGCTCTCGCCTTATCTCGACAATTCCACGTCTATCTGTTTGACAACCCTGGCTTCGGAGATTCGCCCCTGGAATCCAAATTGTCCGGCAAAGATACCAGCTTCAGTAGTAAGGTGACCGAGCTCGACGCTGACCTTGCCCGACAATCCGAAGTCTTCGCCGCGCTATTCAAATCGTGGCAAACAGAGTGGGGCAATCAGAAGGCCCATGTCATAGCCCATGATCATGGAGGCTTGATGAGTTTGCGAGCATACTTGCTGCATGACTGTCACTACGCAAGTCTCTGCCTGATTGATGTCGTTGCAATTGGGCCATTCGGGCAGTCTCTTTTCAAAGCTGTGGCTGAGAACCCCCATTACTTCGAGCAGCTCCCTGATATGACACTTGAGGGTATATTGGAAAGCTACATCCGTAATGCCGCATTTTATGAGTTGTCAAAAGAAACCATGCAGATGTTGAAATCACCTTGGCTAAGAGAGGGCGGGAAAGAGGGGTTCATCCGACAGTTGTGCCAGGCCAACTCAAGAAATACCGACGCGGTTGAAGGAAAGTATGGAGAAGTCGGGCAAACCCTGCCTGTAAAGATTATTTGGGGCGCTGAGGATAATTGGATACCGGCACAAACTGCTCAGAAGCTGGGGAAAGCGCTGCAAGCCAAGGAGATCGTGGTGATTGAGAAAGCGGGCCACCTTATTATGTTTGACCAAGGAGCCCAGCTAGGAGTTGAGCTAGGGAGTTGGCTGAGTACTGTTTCGCTCAACCATCCTTCGTGATACGAGAATAGATTCTGGTATTTGACTACATCGTAGATAACTCCTGAGCGGCCCTCCCTCTCTTCGTCTCCTTAATCATTCAATCAATTACCTTTAACAGTATTGGTATAAAAAGACCCCACTCTGAGCGTTGAAGCTCTCAACGTCCCTAAGTCCGATATGACGCACGATAATTCAGATACTTCAAGACACTCCACAAAGCGTCGTTGAAACTACCAACCCATTCAATACTAATTTGCGGCAAAAACTGATCTCACAGACCCTCAGAGCCTCAAAATGCCATAGCTGTACAAAATGCAGGACAGTTCGATTCGAAAATGAGACAGCGAGCGACGTGAAACGAGACTTGCGGGCGGCTTCCCGTCAATTTTTGCAAGGCTGATCAGTATAGTGTTCAGCTGGCAATGGTTGTAGCCATCTAATTGGCACGAGAAATCGGACTTCCGCATCGAGTAGAACGTGCATCGAGCTGAGGAATATGGCTTGGTACGCAACTGGCAGCCAAGGAAGATGCAACCGTAGCCGAGTCTCGCTTTTCTCGCAAGGCTTCTCATTGGTAGTTTGTCACATTGATCACGATCCCTAACATTGTGGCTTTAGTTGTGCACAATAATATAACAATCAGTCAGCAGCTACGTGGCAGAGGTTCGAGTTCAGCTGGTGATAAAGCTTTGATCCCTCCTTTGTTGAAAGCAGTTTGTCACAGTTCCGACAGAATGCAGGATTACGAATTTGAGACTGAAAGCTGGTGGAGTCCGGAATTAGAAAGAGATTTTTCCGCTCGCGCGAGCCAGCAAGCACAAGAGGTACGACAGCGTGCCTATTACGTGCCACGACGGCCGCCTTTCCGAAGACGTTTTGGATGTGAATCCAGCGAGTCCTCCGATCCCGACGACGTTTCGGACTCGGACGACAGCTCAGAGTCGGAAGACAACTTCGAATCCGACGATGTAAGCGACATTGAAGAAGGTGCTGCCTCGGAGCCCTCTCGAAGCATTGCATCGGAGAGTGCAGCAACGGATACTGACGAATCAGCCGATGGTATCAGCTCAGAAAATCAGTTCGAATGTTTCCGAAAGGAAGATCTTGGCGAAAGGGTCGATGACTGGGATGGCGCTCGTGGCTACAAACCTGTCGGGAGTCGGAGAGCAAGAGAGCTTTACGATAGACTCGAGGTAGATTATAACAGCGGCAAACCCAAGAAGAGGAGGCATTACAGCCTACGAGAACTCCTGGATGATGAGTGGTCTTACGTTATCGATAACGATTTCCCTTCCCGGCTTTCCAAGAGAATCGACGAGTGGAAGGAACTTCATCTACAAACGGAGTTCACAAAGCTCTGCCAAAAATGCCCTACTAGGCGGTTGCTATCTCGGTGTCTGAAAAGGGAAGATAAAGACCACTATGTTAAGCTGTTGAGATTGAGAAATTCAGAAGGGTCCTGTGAGCTTTGTGGGATATTTCTTCGATGTTTAGAAAGGCATTTCTCAAATAAGAAGAGAGTTCGAGTCTTTCGATATGGTTCGATTCTGAAGGTAAAGGGCAATATTCTGGAAGATGGTTTGCCAGTTCTCCGAATATGTGCTGATCCAGGTTTGTAACCGTTTAATCTAACCCCTCTGTAAGCCTGCCTCAAGAGAAACAAGCTCACACAGTGCTTGCCAGATCGCAAAAGGCACATCGAGGACCTTCAGATCGGCCTTCCAGCTTTGCCAAAGGCTGGAAGTTCCAGTCACTTTGAACAGATTCGTGAGTGGCTTAGCGTCTGTGACAAAGATCACAAAAGCTATGGATGCCACACCGAGTCCGACAGTGTGTTACCTACAAGGGTTCTTGATCTGGGAGAAGACAGCATGTCGAATCTCATCAATTTATATTGTCCAAAATCAGATGAGCAAGGGAATTATGTCGCTTTGTCGCACTGTTGGGGAAATTTTGCTCCTGAAGAGCGTGCTAACTTTTGCACATTTCTTAGCAATATCGACTCTCATAAAGCAGGCATCAATATCTGGGGCCTACCAAAGACATTTCAAGACGCTATCAAAGTAACTCGAGAAATTGGCAAAAGATACCTCTGGATTGATTCGCTTTGCATCATCCAAGATGATGCCATAGACTGGGAAAGAGAAGCTAAAACCATGGAAACGGTCTACAGTATGGCTTATTGCACACTCGCTGCTACGTCTGCGCAAGACTCTACAGAAGGATTGTTTCGGCCGAGACCTGAGAGACGGTTTCTGAAGCTTGAAAATCGCAAAGATACTCCGCATTACGTTTGTGAATACTTCGATGACTTTGAGGGCGATGTGGAAAGGGGCGTACTAAATTCAAGAGGCTGGGTTTTGCAGGAGAGAGCTCTGTCGCGACGAATTATTCATTTTGCGGAGAACCAAACGTATTGGGAATGCGGCATTGGGGTCCATTGTGAAAGTCTCACCTTGATGTATAAGTAAGTAAGTCCTTCAATTATAGCGTTGTCTATTTGGTCAAGCTGGTATACCCAAGTTTGTGCTCCCGCCGCCACATTTATACTAGAGTACAGTATTAATATGTCTGGCAATCACTTAGCTTGAAATCCTACATCTTGGGCGATCCCCAGTTCCCTTCTACGACGAGTTACCACGCAGAGAGCTCACGACTGCCGTTCATAACTTCCATGCTTGAGTCCTACAACCATCTTGCCCTTACCAAAGGCAGCGATCGAACGGCTGCCTTTTCAGGACTCGAGAAACGTCTTGCGACAGCTTTCTACACCAATATCCGACATGGAATCATGGAAGGGCTGGTGCATCGATGCCTAATGTGGCAGCGTTCGGGAGAGATGAAATTGCAGCGAACTGCATATCCTGAACATCGAAAAGTACCGTCTTGGAGCTGGATGGCTTACGAAGGGAATATCACGTTTGTTGAAATTCCTAATGAGGACGTGGAGTGGAACGAAGCGATTTCGTTTCCTAGTGGAGATGCCTTCGAAGTAAGGGTAAGAGAGTTAAAGGACTGCCAGATTAGGGGCGAGGATATTATTTTAAGTGAGAGTCGGAAGAAGAAGGGTTGGGTAAAGTTTGATGTAGAGGATATAGAGGTTGGAATGCTGAAGCTAGTACTGATGGGGAGGAAAAAGGTTTGGCCAGGAACGGTGAAAATGTACCATGTGGTAGCTGTCAGGATGAGATCTGAAGGGAATTATGAGAGAATAGGCATTGGAAGTGTTCATAGGAGATGCATATCGCTTGAGGGATTGGGAATGGAGGGAAAGCTTTTTTAAGTCGTCATAGAATTTTGAGAGACTTGCAATAAACTATGGCATGAAGATTGTACCAGCACTAGCAGAATTATCGAAAGACTCACGATTCAAGGATGTATCGGATATGATAGGCTATAGTCTTAACAAAGAGAGTTTTCTTGCTGATAAGATGTTGAAGATATTCCTTAGGGGCAGCCTCATCGTTCGATTTTCGGCTTAGCGCAGAGCGAGATGTGTCAGCCACTATTCATTTACTCCACTCACAGCTTAATTGCTATTTTATTTGATCTGTTAGAGCGAACTTAATAAACAAACTAGAGTCTAACTCGAGTGCGGCCTCATCTCGTCCAGATCCACCACTTCCTCGTAACCGTGTCCCCCATTATACCGTCGCTTCCACCTCATCATATACTCCACTCCGCCTCTCAACCAACCTAGCAGTCTACTCCTAAACACCACAACCAGCAATGCAGAAGCAGCTAAGATCAATATAGTCGGAAGCGCTGCTCTTTTGTCTCCTTCCTTACCGATATCTATACCCATTAACAAGATCACACACGCAGTCCATCCGGTGAAGGCCCTACTCCTCCTCCCTTCTCCTGTCTTATCACTGTACTGTTCCCAAACAAATCCTGTCCTCGCCCAGTCATCGTACAAGGTCTTGACTATGCGCTCCCTCAAGCCAGCCGCCAACGATCGAGCTGTCAGTTTCTCAGGTCCCTCCTCTCGCCCTAGGTCCCGCAACCGCAGTACCGCCAGCACATTAAGATTAATCCAAATACCGCCTCGCCAGTAGTCCTCATCCTTCCCATACTTCTCATCCTCAATGCTCAAGCTACGTAATCCGTATGGCGACCAGAGCCGTCGCGGGTCAGAAAGCAGGTCCAGTACAGCGGGCAAATTCGGATGGTTTGGCTCCAACAGCCCCAGTAAAAGCGGCATCAACGAAATGTAGCCAAGGTGACATACGTGTTGGAACTTCCCGTTTCCTCCAATAGTTATATCGCAGTACGCGCCGGTGCTCTTATTCCAATGCAGCACATCCAAGTTGTGCTGCGCCGCTTGCAGATGCTCCGAGTACATCCCCGCATCGTAATCTTCTCCAAGATGTAGGGCTAGCTTTTGTAGGGCGCCGGCTGATGCTGCGACCCATGCTAGAGCATCGACGTGTAGTTCGCCTGGATGCGGTGGATCCGCTCGCGGATAGTCATCCAGTCCGCTTGTTAGAGTGTGCATTGGAGTGCGACCTCGCCAGCGGAAGCCCGCATTTTGTATTACTCCTTCGGGACGGGCGTAGGTTGAGCTGAAGTTTCCGGCCTGTGTGCGACGGAACCAAGCGTAGTGGCGTTCGAAAAGAGGGTAGATATTCCGTAGAAGTTCTGAAGCTGCGTCTGGTGAGGCGAGGTATTGTGATGGGTGACCCATATACGGTGATTGTTTCGTAAGCTTCGACAATAGGATAGGGAGGAGTAGAGAAAGTGTTAGCGGATTCGCAAAATGTGGATATTGGACTTGGAATTCCTCGGGGACTTTGCTTCGAGCTTCGGGACCGAGAATCTGTTCCCGGCCGATCCAGCCATCATCGTCCATTAGGTTGAGCCAGCTTTGCATTACAGAGACAGCGAGATCGAGGTCCCATTCTATAATAGGTAGGAGGTGGAATCCTTCGTCCCAGAGAAAGCCTCGTGGGAAGAAGGGGCGGGAGGGTGTGTGTGAAAGGAGAGATGTGGGTTTTGTTGTTGTTATTGGGGCTCGGGACATGACGGCGGCTACTTTAACCCAGAATTCCTGGTCTGTCTCTTCATATTCTGGTGCATGGGTATTGTCTACTTTACCATCGCCGTGGAAGAAGCCCAGGCCGCCTAGAAGGTTGGATAGGACGGTGTGGGTGAATCCTGCGTATCGACCGTCTTGAAAAGGGGCGGTTCTGGGGAACACTTTAGCTACGCGGCTTGGAAATGACGAGCGAAAGTTGTTGAGTTGCATGGTAAGTTCGTAAGCTTTAGGCTGTTAGGTTTAGATACCAGCATCGGGGTGATGGCTTACGTGTTATTGGTTGTTGTGCTGATACTGAAGAATAGGTAATATCGGTCTGAGAAACGACTAGTCAGTGTCTCATGCGGCAAAAAGGGCAGGCATTGAGATGTACCGTAAAGGCGCCCTCGAAGATTGTCTGCAAAAAGTGCATGTTCCCCTCACCAGGTCCATCGAGTATCAATCGGTCTGACTGGGAGTTGCTAGCAGCAGCTCTAATCTGATCTGTAAAAACAGCTTTTCAAAACCATCGACATGAGTATTTGGCGTAGTCTTAATGATGGTGTTCGCGGGAGTCTCACATTTGGCCTGCCATATCTTGTCTTCGGAAACTCGCAGGCTTTTCACGGATGTCCGTTGGATGATCTTATTCTTATCATTCCCAAGCATATGTAGTTTGAATTGGCCCAAGGAGGGATCACTCCCATCGCATGCTGCTTTCACTTCTGTACCAGCCGAGATATTCTCGCTGGTATAGCATTGCAGCGATTTAGAATTTGCATCCTCGGCATCTTCCATAGCAATATGGAAGATAACGGATGTTTTAAGATCGCTCGGCGCACTCGCTCTCGGCGCGCCAGTAATGCGGACGCCCCAACTTTCGCCATCCGTAGCCTTGATAAACTCGGTGGTGACATCCATATGAAGTTCGCTATCATGCATCGTTTGGGAACCTCCAATGCGAGTGTCGTACATCGTCCAGCCATAGCCGGCCATCCCATCGTCCTGCTCGCAAGTATCGCGCAAGGCTTCAATATTCCCGAAGAGTCAGCTAGGCCGCGCATACCTGCAATTGAACGAGGACTCCATACTTTGAAGCATTTTGCTTTGACTTTCGCCGCTTGCCCACATCAGACCCATGAGTAGCGTCTGGGGGACCTGCGGTCTTATTCCGAAGTATAGGTTTGGGCGATATGGTCCCCATTTCTGCGAGGCGTCATTTGCGTATGATTGGCTTGCCTTAGCGATAAAGAACCAGAAAATTGATAAAACGATATCGGAAAAGTGACAATGAGTTATAAAAAGCCTCATTTGGAATCCACGAGCTGCTCAGCGACAAAGGGACTTGAAACACAATGGATTATGCTAGAGATAAGGCCTGTGCTACTTCAGCCGGAACTCTCTTGTCACCGGCTGAGGGCATGTGGAAGATAAATGTGCATGAGAGTCGGGACTGAATTATGATTGATTGTAAGAGGAATCTCACCGTGGGGTAGATGCAGTCGCGCACGGAGCATATCAAGCACGCCTAAACACTACTAGTGCTATTACCATGAAATCTTAAATACTCATTACTTAATGTTAAATTAGTAATGTTGTACCTTCGAGTTATTGAAAAATCTGTTATACTATTAAAGATCAAGAAATCAATGTTACATTCATTAGTTCTAATCTTAATTGGTAAGACTACTCGAAGCTACTTGCACAATGCTTATAAATTACCAAAACTCCGTTTACAATTTGTTCGCAAGTCTGTTTGTGAGCAGGTCTGCCAGTACCATCTACTCTATTTCTAGACAACTTGTTGTGTCACTATTGGAGATGATCAACGCGCTTCTGACCATCGCTGATCCGCTGTTGGTTTGCCCCCAACCCCTACGCCGCAGTTCATTTCAAAAGAGGCCCCAAGGATAGCATTGCAGCCTCCAACGAATCTACTCAAAACAATCTCACGTTGGATTGTGGAGATAATAAGGCAACGCGTGCTACCCGATTTATATCCTGTCGTTGCTCATTACTGCTGAGAGGTCTTGGCATGACTTTGATCCCTTGCGAGGCGTTCTTTTACGAAGTTCTACCACGCTTACCTATAAGGTAAGCAATCAGGTGGACTTCAGCTTCATCCTCAAGCGCCGAGCTGCAAGGCTGAGACATTCTCGTGCAGGAAACTGAAGCGCTGACAGCCTATACAGACGTCCCTTAGCCACGGTAGAATGCTCAGTAAGTAACACTTGTGACATGTCTGTTATCTAGGCCCCCAAATTCCGCAGCGGCGCAGTTGATAGAATATGCTGTGTAATGCTATGACAATAAAGATGGCGCTCCGCATTCCCAGAGCTGCTAATCCTCGACACTTCAAAGTTCATCTCAAGTTCTAGCCTTTTGTCCGCGAGCATGACTTCGCCTTATTCACGAGATTATAGCGACCTAGAGGTCATCCCGGACCAAGGACTGGAGGTAGATCACGACCATATGCATCGATGGATTGAGGGAGATCCCAGTGCTCCTCCTACCGTCCGACCGTCTTCAAAGGAAGAGAAAGCAGTTCACTCTGGACATGAAGAAGCTGGTGCTGGAGGACTGCAGGACTCGACCCAGCGACGAACAATTTGCGGTGTTCGCAAGAGACTATTCTGGATAATACTAGGAGTCTTAGCTTTTTTTATCATCGCTGGCGCTGTTGGGGGTGGAGTAGGTGGTACACTCGCCACCCGCCACAACAGTACCGCTGAGACTTCAACGCCTATGACAAACCACACAAAATCGAGCCCAGTTTTTCAAAATTCTACTCTTGCAGCACTTCAGTGGAAAGATGACTCCAACGTCAGTCACTACCGTGTCTACTTTCAGGACAAAGAAGGTCATATTCTCGAGTCTGCGTGGGATTCTGTTAACACTAGCTGGACTGTGTCGACTATTACCGATGACGGGGCCGATATAAAGCTTGGAACCCCTCTCACTGCAGCTGATGGATATCCCCATGTCAATACCAGTTGGGCTTTGGTATGCTGTCCTATTCGTTTCCGGACCCACTCACTGATAGAAATGTAAGGTGAAAGATGTCTTCTTCGTCGGCAGCACCGGAAAGATGTACGAACGGCAATCTCCTTATAAAGAGCAGACCGGCGTTTGGGGCGACGATAATTTCAGTGGCCTCTACACCACCACAAATCGCTCGTCTCTGGTTTCATTCTGGGATCAGAATATCGGAAACACTTCTCAAATACTTGTTGTGTTGTTCCAAGACTTGGGAGCAAACTCACTTTCTATTGGGAGATATACCAGCGACAACACGACAAGCTATCCATGGGTAAATAATAAACAGAGCTTAGCTATCCAAGACGGCTCGTCGCTGGCGATTGCATCGACAGGGTTCCGCTTTGACCTCCGGCTTTACTTAGGCGACACGGATGGAACTCTAAAGCAATATCAGTACCAGCTTGACACAGACAACTTATCGAATCCTACATGTGAGTATAGCGGCTCGAGTGCCTAGTTCCACGTGTTTCTGATCCCAATCTTCGTCTAGCTACCGTCTTCCAACTCCCACCCCACACACCTCTCTGTGTCAGCACTCAAGATAATTCAGGATATTTTGCAATTGGTACCATACCAGAGTGTACTAGAAACACACCATGGACCCACCTCATTCTCTTTGCCTCTCCCGATCGCAGTGACCTCACCTTAATCTCATGGAACTGTTCAAGCGGATTCACCGAGCAGAAGGCCATGCTTGCACCTCTGCTTAAACCAAACCGGACCTACATCGGACTGGCTAGCCACGAGGACCAAAAGGTGTACGTTCTTTTTGACGGTGGCGATGGCCCAGAGATGGAAGAATGGCAAGTGCCTACTGGGGGGCAGAATGGGGACTGGAGCATTGTTGGGAGTGTTCCGGTGAAGCGTTCTACGGGACCTACAAAACGTCTGTTAAAGAGGGCTTGGTGGTATACAAAATGGTACTGAAGTTCCCCATGAATCTGCTTAATGCAATTGGCGCTGCTTGAATCTCTGTTGTCAGGTGGACGGCATTATCGAATTGGTCGTGAAGCGCTTCAGAACCGATGACAGGGAAAGAAAAGTGAAGCCCAATTCGAGAACGGAAGTATGCTCAAGGAAGGATAGGCGAACTCATTGAGGACGTTGCAGAGTTTACAGAAAGTGGCCCACCGTTAAGAGAAGTCCACGCTGACCACTGTAGGTGGCTGCATTATTATCAGTCTCCCTCTTACTACGGGATACGGACTCCGAGCGAAAGAAAGCCAGCCGTCCCGCGGAGTTGGAGCCTATCCAACGCGTTAATGAGGTAATACCTTAATATCTCACCTCTCAAGCTACTGGAGTTAGGCAGAAATGGCAACGTTCTTCACCAAAGCTAAAGGCTATTCCACATTCCATAATAGGCGTTCATTTTCCCATTGGCCCAAGATTTCCCACTCCTCCACCCGTTTGCTTCATTCTCCGTCCTTCCATTCTCTCCTTCCGTCTCTTTTCTTTAGCAGAATCCCTGCTTGAATGCTTCGTCAATTTACCCCGCTCCCGCAACGTTGAACGTCCCAACGTAGTCTACGCAGCATCACGAATGCTTGATCCCGTTCAGTGCGAAGGACATAAGAATTGGAAAATGCAAAGGAAACTTAACTTTCTTTACGAATCGCTGATATGCCGAAACATACCTAAACCCGAACTTCTAGCAATCGTCACATATCATTTCCTCACCAAGAGCATCTGCGCTTCCAAAAGCAATTGATATACCGCTAAAACTGTTTATCTCTCGAGCGCTGAAGTGAATATCAATAAATCAGTTGGATAAACTTGACGTAGTGCAGGCGCGAGAATCGACATCGAATTCCTTCTATGTTTTATTGGCGTCACAACTCAAAAGCATTCCATGCTCTTCTGACCATTAACGAGATTCCCTGTCGATGAGCCTCAAAGATTGATGAATAACCTGTGAGATTCGCATCAGCAACATATTATTCCAGTAATATGGTCAGCTGCTTCGTCTCTAATAAGGTCGTGGTTCGTACGAAGACCGCTGTCTCAATTCGAGTGGCCATGTGTAGCTCGCTTTTGCCTTGGATCAGGATGACAAGAGGAGCTGGAGCTGCTACGGAGCCTGCTAGTAGTAGAAAGGACTGGTCGCTTGCGTTCTGAACTAGAAACATAATCTTAGAGAAGAATCTTCTTTTTCGGGGATACATGAAAGGAAGTTCCCGGCATAGCCAGAACATTAGAGTAAGGACCTTGTGTTGGACATTGTTAGGTGATTACGCCGCACCAAATGCCAACTAGGACTTCAATTCGGTACGTTTCGTAAAGGCCGGAACGTGTTGGTAGAAGGAATAATAGTATCCTTTTTCCCATCCATCCACAACCGTGCTTTACAACGTTACTTGCTCTCTACTAAGGGATTATTCTATGAAAGCAAGTGAATGTGTTTCCCAAAGATTAGATGATCTCAAAAAGTAATACTTATTTTACAACATATATTATCTAATCTATAGTCCTATCATTAATTTTCCCAGCTACCTACATCCAGGACTCATATAAAGATATATTCCCACTCAAGGCAGGTGACGGCAAAGCAGTATATCACATTTCCCACAGAACAAACTGTCTCAGTAGAGCGACGAGAATAAGAGGTGTGTGGGGTTTGCAGAGCTTCGACCACTTTCGAAATCATTCACTGTCTCGGTCATTCACTCCATTCACACACAATGAATCACCTCAACCTTGCCTTTCCGCCGCAACAACAATTACCCACTTGTCCCACCGAGTCCGTCACCCACCTGGAATCACCCGCGCTAGTCAGCCTCCCGCCCACAAAAACCTCCTTTCCTCCTCAGCTCCTCCGCTCTCCAACTTACACTACACGAGAAGCAACCACCAACAGCTACTGTGTCAACAGCCAGCACAATGTTGTTTCTTATGTATTTATTCACTCTTCTGGCCTTCTTGGCTAATCTATCCTCTCAATCTCTCATGGGCAAGGCCCAATACCGAGCTCGTCGCCTCGTTGGCCTTTTTCCCGCTATTACCTCCCAAAACCTCAACGCTACTACTCCAATCATCGTTCCGACGGGAACACTTTCTTCCGTTGCAATGTCGGAGGCGACAGAGTCGCCCGTAACAACAGCTATCTTCCCTTCCGTCCATGAGACTACTATATCTCCCCTTGCACCTGACGCAACACCGACAAAGGTGATGATGCGATCATCGAAGACCCCCCAAACTCCGCAACCTGAATCAACTCGCAATACAACTGTTTCCACCGGTAGTCTCCTTCAGGATCTGAAAACTGGATATCGGCAAATTGCAATCTGCATCGGTCAATTCGCTAGATCCGGTTTCCGGAAAGCTATCACCCTCACAAACTTGACCAAGGGCTTCTTCCAAGTCCGAAGCTACCGCTTCCTTGAATATATGAAACCGCACTTCTCGTACAGTCTTGCCACTGTGAAAGCATGGATCACCTACTCGATTTGGAATCCCATATGCCTCGTCGCGATACTGATCCTCCTGAACCTCTTCTTCCGGCCCAGGTGGCTCTTCGCTTATACTATGATCATCATACATCCAGTATTCGGTTACTATCCGCTTCTCGGATGGGCAATGTGGCTGGAATACCTGGATTCAAGAAACAAGAGTAATGCCGAGACGGAGAAGGAAAGGGGGAAGACGGAAAGAGAGAAGGCTCGGCTAGAAAACGAGAGAAAGAAGAGCCAAGATTATCAAGACGCCAAATTGTACAAAGCTCAATTCAATGACGCAGCCTGTTCGCGTCACGATATACTCTCGCAGCTTGCCGACACCAATATTCGATACCGGGATTTAGAAGATAGATGTAACGAGCTCGAAGGAGAGAATAGGACCTTGAAGATAACGGTCGCGAATCAGGAGCGAGATCTGAAACAAGAACGAGCGGATCGGTCGACGCGTGAAGAATCCTACGGAAGAGGTCGTGACCATGGCGATAAAGATAGGATTGAGAATGAGAAAGAGCGCAAGGAGCTCGTAAAAGATAACATGGAGCTGACCGACAGGTGCGAGAAACAAGAAGCTCGCATCCGTGACCTTGGAGCCTCTACGGGCGAGACAGAGAAGGTGAAGAGGCTCGAACGTACCATCACTGTCAAAGACACTGCCGTCGATACATACGCCGCCATGGTTACGGAAAAGGAAAAGCTGATCGTCGAGAAGGACAAGAAGATCAAAACCCTCGAGGGGTACTGGTGGAACAGCAATACCGATGTCGTCAAGACGCAATCTCTGCAGGAGCGCGTCAACTGCCTAGAGACCTGGATCGCTAAACTTCGCGCCATCCTCATCGGGCTTGATACCGCTGATATCTCACTCCGCCTGGCTGGCTTCATGATCCTCCTTTTTGCCCATAATAACGGCTTGGCTATCGACACCTGGGGTTTCGACGCTGCCGTCACATTCGAATCTGTGCAGGCGGAATTGGGTCGCCTCTCTGCTGAGCAGCAGCCAAACAAGAGTGGTAAGTTCGGTCTCTAATCCAAAAAGCCCAATCTCTCTCTATCAGCAGCTCACCCCAAGCCTCTAGCTACTTCCTCAGGCATGCCTGCCCCGTTCGCCGACTCCGGCTACGGCTCTAGTTCTAATAACGGCGCCTCGACCAACATCCCCATTCCGATCGCCGTCCCGGCCCCTGTCTCCGATGATGATAAGCTGAAACGAGTATTGCGTCGTTTGCTGCGTGAGCGGGTGGAGCTGGGGGGAGGGGGAAAGCGCGGAGGAAGGCAGTTGCGCCGAGAGAGGCAGAGGAGGAGATGATTGAGAGGGTTATTTATGTATTAGATTTCTTGCCAAGGCAAATTGGTAGGTTAGATAAGAGTTGTGGCTTATTCTGTCCGGTGGTGTCAGCGTCTGTGAGGCTGTGTTGACGAGGATGCTTAAACCTATTTCCATGAGTCTGGTTTTATGGGGGTAGGTAGAGTATATATAGTAGTAAAAAAGGGTCACAGTTAATAAAGGATGTGGAAAAGAAGTAGTTGAATCAGGGGATAGTGAGCTATTGCTCGTTGAGGTCATGATACTGATAATAACTGAAATGATTACCTGCTACCTACTCTGCTACGCACTTCTACTTTATATAAAACATTACTCCTCATGAATGATAAATACTAAACTCCTTTTGCACCTTATCGACCACTTCACCCTCCTCAATACTTCGGCGTAAACCTCAAAGTCTTCATCTGCACCATCGGATTCGCCTCAATCCCAAAGAGCGCATAGATCCACTTCAAAATAATAAAGAAGCTGTCGGGTTCACCCATGTGTTTCTTCCCCTCCACAAATCTAGCTTCCTTAGGCGCGCCATGCTGAAGACAGAGATAGTAATCGTCGATTGGGAAGATTTCGTCTTCGGTGCCGTTTACGAGTAAGAGTCTAGCGCATCGAGGCATGTCGAGCGTGCCGTCATTGAGGAGGGAGAATTTGTCCATGGCTTCTTTTTTGAATTTCTCGACGTCGTTGCCATAGCCCCATTTGTAGGCTAGGGTGTTTGCGAGACTGGGAAGCTTGATTAGCGATTGAGGAGGTGGTGTGAGGAGATTGGGAGAGCTTACTCGAATGGGTATTCCAGGTGGTTGACTTCGTTCAACCATCTTGGATCGAACATATGGTGGCACCCGCCTCCCAAAGCCACCACGCCTGCTACTCGATCCGGATGAGTATGCGCAACGCGGATGGCGTAGAATCCACCCGTCGAGAATGCCCAGATACACACTTTCTTCTTGTCGATGCGCTCTTGAGTGTCGATCCAGTCGAATAAACTCGAATATTGTCGGTCGGGTGATTTGGGATCAGAGGGGTCAGCGGGAGAGTCGCCGGTTCCAGGAATTTCGAGAACGATGGTGGCAACGCCTTTTTGGCGCCAGCCCTCCATCCAAACGGCAAGTTCGGTGCGGTAGCCGTCGAGACCAGTGAATATTATGACGAGAGGGGCGGGATTGGAGGCGGAAGCTGTGGAGGGTAAAAGGTGATAAATGGGGATTTGGGAGCCTTCGCCTTCGATGGCGTATTTGTGTGGAACCATGATTTCCTGAACGGGATGTTCGCGGAGACTAAGGTTTGGGGGTTAGTATCCAGGTGCTGAGTGATCGGGGGTAGTTGAAAATACCCAAGGCCTTTTATGCAGAGCTTTTTGCCCTCTGCCCAGGCATATTTCTGTCGTTCGGACCGCGGCGCTGGAAAGCGGGAGATGCGATATACAGCTGATGCACGTCTAATATGTCTGCTTAGCCTCGAGTCTTTGGCGGCATTAGAGTACAGAAATCATACAGGTAGTATTCGGATGCCTTTTCTTTTTCGCCAGCGTTTTCTGCTTCTTCCGCTATCCTCGTAAGTCTCTCGGCCTGAGGGAAGTACATGGGCGCATATTCATCCCAGTCATATGGCTCTTTGAAATCTTCCTATGAGCGAAAGTCAGTAATCTTTTGATTGAGACAATACCAGTGAGATCATGCCTTCACGAGCTCATCTACTATTGGTTGGAAGTCTTTTGTTGTTCCGAACATGAAAGGATAGACACCCATCTCTGCCTGGGAAGAGGATATCAGCGTCGTGCACGATTTGGATTGGACTTGCGTCTTATGTGTTGCGTACTGGTGCCTTCCATTTCGTCTCCCAAAGCTGTTTGTAAGACTCATGGTGAGCTGCTGTTTTCTTCAAGTTATCTTTGATGAAGAAATCATTGTTTGGAGCTGCCATCTTGAAATATTTTGGAGGCGGCTAAATCACTGAGCAAAGCAACAATGTATGAAAAGGTGGAAGCAAGTTGGCGGATGAGCAGATATATATTTTGCGACTCGCAGAATCAATACTGAAGTCCGGTTGACATTCTCAGCGACCCGCAGCTTGCGTTACTAGTCCATTTGTACGAGGTGGTGAATGGTCGTGCCAATTGGATGTCCGCGTGGGGAGCCGGTGCTGACATAACCGAAGACAGATGATGTCGGAGGGGAGCTTTTCGCCCTCCGAAACAACATCGGTGAAAAGGGATCGCGAAGTAGAACATGCTCAGCATGTTCAAATGGATTCATATCCATGAATGCCTAAGTGTAGATGTTGAGGTTCGAGAGTAGGGCCCCTACATGATCCCCCTCAGCCCTATCAGCCACACCTCTGGTCCCCACTATTAGTGGCCTGTGGATACACTCAAGCGGGTAGCAGGGTGTTCCGTTCTATAAGTGCAGATGGAGAATGCTCCGAGATAGTGTGCGTGAGGGTTTGGCTGGAAAGAGCCCGGCTATTCAGGTAGCTTAGATGAAGCTTAGTTTGGCATGCATAGAACAAATGGTTCTGTGCCCCATTAGGATCTGGATAACAACCGGCCCAGAACCTCAACAGCCCTTACGCTTGCAAAGAGAAATGCACTTGAACGAACAGCCTTATCTCCGTTCTGAGAGCTGTCCTTGGTATTGCGAACCATGGCTATGAGCTGTAGCGTGTTGGGAACTTTGACACCGAGAAAAAGGGTGGGTACTCGAGATGCAGCCAAATGGTGCTCCCAAATGAACGGCAGCGGGATCATCAGCCCTATGGTCAAAGTGGACATGCATTGATGTTGAGGAAGATAAATTGAGTTGAAGGTTGAGATCTGCCCAGGGGTGAAAGATGGCCCGTGCCCAGAAGGTTTTGACGATTCCTGGACGTCATTCCCGGGCCTCTTCGGGAGGATGCGTGGGGCATTTCCGGCAGAGAAAAGTGTTGTCGTCCAACAACAATCCATATTCATTGCGCATTCCCTCTCACCACCTCAATTGGTATGTATCGTCCAATTCCTACGTCTTCATATCACCCCACTTCATCCGATCCTAGTCAGGACTCACGTTTCTGCCTTCACAATCCATGCGCGCAGCTGTTTGGCGGGGTAGCTATCCCTCTTCAGCATTACTCCACGGGCTTACCAAGCCTTATGATACTGCCCAAAGAGAACGGCATCATGCTAAAAAGCAATGCTCTCCGCTACAATTTGTCCTCACGCATGACCTTCGCCCTTTTTATCCCTCATCCCGCTCACACACTGGCACTGCTTGGTTAAATTCAACTTTATACTGACAATTTGCGTTAAGAGACCCTTTCCCGAGCACCTCCATCTCCGGGCCTTCACTCCACCTCTATCTTTCCTCGAGTATTATTAGATACCCCCGTCCCTCCTTACCCCGAGGAAAAGCGAAACAATTGGCAAATATGGTTTTCGGTGCTAGGAAGGCGCCCTCCCGAAAGGGTACGATACAATGCATACCTCGTTTGGAAGGAGAGTTTTGGTGTTGATGCTTTATCATAGGTTCCATGGCCGATGTGCCAAAGGATCTCCTAGACCAGATCAAACGACTGGAAGAGCTTTTTACCGTACCCAAGGAGAAGCTTAAGGAGATTACGGAGCACTTTATATCGGAGTTAGACAAAGGTACAGTACTTTTGTCCCGCGCCAGTTTCTCAGTATGTTGAATTGCGACCAGGTTTATCGGTAGAGGGCGGATCCATCGTGAGTTCGCGTTACAGATACCCCGTAGTTATGTCAGCTAACCGATAAGCCTATGAACCCTACTTGGTGTATGGAATTCCCCGACGGCTATGAGACCGGCACATTTCTCGCCCTCGATATGGGTGGAACCAATCTTCGAGTTTGCGAGGTCATTTTAGCAGAAGAGAGGGGCGAATTTGACATCATACAATCAAAATACAGAATGCCAGAAGAGTTGAAGACGGGCACGGCGGAGGAATTATGGGACTACGTTGCGGACTGCCTGCAACAGTTTGTCGAATACCACCACGAAGATGAAGAACTCGATGAGTTACCGCTTGGTTTCACCTTTTCCTACCCTGCCACTCAGGACTACATCGATCACGGCGTTTTGCAGCGATGGACGAAAGGCTTTGATATTGAGGGTGTTGAAGGCAAGGATGTAGTACCTCCATTTCAGGCAGCGCTTGCGGAAAGGGTATGTCGGTCCTTGCTCGCCAAAATTCAATATGTTCCGTTTTCTTCCGACTGACAACATCCTCGTTAGGGCGTTCCTATCAAACTCACAGCACTCGTAAATGATACGACTGGAACCATGATCGCCTCCGCATACACTGATCCAGAAATAAAAATCGGTTGCATTTTTGGAACGGGATGCAATGCAGCTTACATGGAGGACTGTGGTTCGATACCTAAGCTGGCACACATGAACCTGGATCCCAAACTTCCTATGGCAATCAACTGCGAGTGGGGAGCTTTTGATAATGAGCACAAAGTTCTGCCTCGCATCCCGTATGATATCATTATCGACAAGGAGTCTCCTCGGCCTGGACAGCAGTCGTTCGAGAAAATGGTTGCAGGCCTGTATCTTGGAGAAATCTTCCGTCTCGTGCTTCTAGATCTCCATGCCAATCCCGACGTCAAAATTTTCGAAGGTCAGGATGTTGGCAAGCTGAAGAAACCATACAGTCTTGATGCTTCCTTCCTTTCTTCGATCGAAGAGTAAGTCAACCCACATATCCTTGCCCATCGGACCACAACTGACATGCTCAGGGATCCCTTTGAGAACTTATCAGAAACTCACGATCTCTTCCAAAGCAAACTTTCAATAGTCGCCACGAAGCCGGAACTTGAGCTCTCCCGAAGACTAGCCGAGTTGATCGGTACCCGTGCAGCACGCCTCTCTGCTTGCGGTGTTGCTGCCATCTGTAAAAAGAAGGGCTGGACGTCTTGCCACGTTGGTGCCGACGGATCTGTCTTCACCAAATACCCTCATTTCAAGGCCCGAGGCGCTGCCGCATTGAGAGAAATTCTGGACTGGACAACACGCAAAGATCCGATCGAGCTCCTGCCTGCTGAGGACGGTAGTGGTGTCGGCGCAGCGCTCATTGCAGCATTAACATTGAAACGTGTCAAGGCCGGACAGAATGCGGGCATCAAAGATCCGGAGGCCATGCTAAAGGGGACGAAAGGCGAAAAGAGTGATAAGATGTAGAACTCCATGTACTTGAATGTGAATCTTAATGCGTTTAGAGGTTGGGCTCCAGAGCGGTTTGAATATTTGTCACGATATCAAGGTACATTTGAGATGGCTTTGGCTATTGTATTCTCATCAATAAATGAGGTATAGATCTGAATTGCATAAGTCGCTTGCCGACGCTTGCTCTGGCCTATGGCAGTATCGCTTCCTTAGTTTTAAAGTCATAGAGTGAGTCAGCCTTCTGATGGTTTATTTCGAGCCTTTGAATCAAATACTTAACGAGTGTCTCGTCTTGATCTTTCCCTCAAAAGATCATAGACCAATCCACATCATGCGAAAAATAATGAATCATATCAAGCACGTGACCTAATTAATCTCATGCACGGATCGGTGAACGCGGCATTCAACTTGCTAACACCTTTCTGGCACATAAATAAATGATCATATGGTTCGTTGCTTTACTCGCCATAAGGCCCAAGGTTTCTCAGTGATATGGGACGGGTAGTGTAGGCTTTTGCAGTCAACCAAAAATAAAGCAATTCCCGAGACAGCAACCAAGCTTAACGTTCCTTCTAAACCTTGAACCTAACAACGTGGAATGGCCTGCTATCAAAGGGCTTCATTTCATCCAGACACCCCCTTCCATCTAGAGGTGAGCCCGTTATCCTAAACCAACCTCTTAGCTAAAGGAAGACTTCTATCTAATAGTACTAAAGAAAAAAAAGTATCTTCGTGAAATATTAAGAAAATAGAAATAGAACAATAATAAAATTAAAGAGCGTATCAACCTCAATACGTCGTATAACAGACGATAGCCAGCTTACACAGAGCTCCATGCTGAGCGTCTAGAGTACGGTACTGTAGAAATAAAGAAAAAGTGTTCCATTTTCAACTCTCACAGACCTCCGCTTCATTAACCAGCACCTCCGACGCTTCCTGTCCAAGACGACCACGAACTGTCATTGCGATAACAGCCCGCAGATTCTTCTATACCACATGCTGGCTATCATATCTGAAGTGACCTCAATCTCAACGTATGGCGCCGGCTGTTCAACGTATCTTTAACCCTAAACCCTGTAATGGCACCAGCATATTCCAGGCTCCGGAAATATTTACAGTTCCGTAGATAATCCCGCTCTACAGCATCGAAATTCGAGAAGCAAGACGCGGACACGGGAGAACCGGACGCAGGGGCATGGAGGCTGTGATATACGCCAATTGAAGCTCAGACTGTGCATCCAGCCAGCCTATACCCGCGCACTCGTAGAAATATACTGTTGTTTTCGTGGTCGAAGGAGATGGTCGTAGTCAGGCAGATGTGCAGATCTACGAGGGAGTCCCGGGATTTTCGGTTTACGGCGTAGTGGAAGTGGGCCCTTGAGGAGTTTGTCTGGATGCTGGGAATGGAGTGTGTGGAGTGGAAATGTTTGGTTGAGTTCTAGGACGAAGTAGCAGGGGTTTGGGAGGGTGAGGGTCTGGATTTGATGATGGATAGCGGGGAAAGAGTGGGAAGAGAGCTATGGTTGGTATAGAGCTAGAATGCTTTTTTAAGGGTGTTGAATGGCTTGGGTGGGAGGTAGGAAATAAGATTGCCGTGGATCAGTGCAGGGATATATAGGCAGGTTTGTGTCGTGTGGTAAGAAGAGTAGTCCTAAGAAGCAGGTTTCTAGATTAAAAGAGTGTAGAAAAAGTTTATCATAATCTATACTCTTTTCTCTACTATCTTAAAATAAAATAGAGATTTTGTAGTATCAGCTAGATAGGCACACAGCGGTAAGTTTAGTTAGAGCCGCTTCGCAGAGTCCAAGCCATCTAGGTAAACAGCGAGATAGGGCATAGGGAGGACGGGCGATACCTCACATCATCACTTACAATAAGCTGGCATATCCACACTGAAGTATTAGACAAGAATCTTATTGCATATCTAGAGTCTTGAAAAAGGGGTATTGTGGAAAGTATCTACAAGAAGAGGTATTATAATCTAATTTCTCGAACCTCGCATCGTTGTAAAAGCAGATCCAGATCCAAATATACTAGACGGACCAGATGAGCTACCAAAACCAGCTGAACCACCAAAGCCACTGTTTGATGGTTGTCCAAAGCCGCTGTTCTGCTGCTGAGCAGAAGAAGAGCCGAATCCAGAGAACGGATTAGAGGCTGGGCGGGAAGTACCCCAGGGAGGCAAGTTGCCGAAAGACGAGGGTGCGTTGTTGTTACCGAAGCCAGAGTTATTGCCAGAAGAGCCAAAGAGTCCGGAACCGGTGGTTGGAGGAGCAGAAGAGGCGTTGCTAAAGACGGAAGGTCCGTTGGGTGCGACGTATGATGGTAGACCTGTTAGTTGGGCGAAGACAGAGCTGCCACCTTGTGGGGCGCCAGAGGTATTCATCGGGTTGTTCCCAAAGACAGAGCTGTTGTTCCCGTTCGATGGGGCGAATACGGATGAGCCATTATTATTAGGCTGGTTGTTTTGCGCGGCAAGTTGAGCTCGTACTGGGCCGAGGACACTGAAGGGGTTTGATTTGACGGTCTGAGGCTGAGCTTGAGGAGCAGCGTTGTTCGTGCTATTAGTCGAACTTCCGAATCCAGAATCGCGGAACGGTTGACTGCTGTTGTTGGTATTGGCAGAAGAAGGGATGATCTGGCCGCGAGGACCAGATTGATCGTCGTCTATTCCGGCCTCAGAGTCAGACAGTCATGAGGAAATGTCAAATCAGGCCGACTTACCATCAAGCCGACGTTTGTTACCTCGCGGAGCTTGGTTGGTAGACTGCTGGGTACTGGACTGATTAGTGATTGCAGGGTTCGTATAACCAGGTGGGCCAATAACTAGATTCTTGTCAGTAGCTACCAGAGGTATAAGCCGAGGGGAAGAGGGAATAACTTACCATTGACCGATTTGGCCCGGCAACAAGCGGCTTTAAACTCTTTTACTTGCTGACGATGTTGTTCAAGTCGTTGCTGGATCTGCGCCTGAGCTTGCTGGTGAACCCCTTGCTGAATCTGTTGCTGGACTTGCTCCTGAACCTGCTTCTCAATTTCAAGCTGGACTTGAGCCTCGACTTGTTGTTGGGCTTCGCGTTGAAGCTCTTCCCGCAGTTTTTGCTTCTCCTCCTGTTCCTGCTGTTGTAGCAATTTCTTGACTTGACTCTCTTCTTCTGCAAAGTGGTCCACATTAGTCCCGAGAAGGTATTCGAGGGTGAAGACGGAATGCTCCTGATATAAGCGCATCATTCGAAAAACCGCTCCACGATTCTCGTAGTTGGTCTTCATGAATCTACTCAACGTATCCAAGAGCTTCTCGAGTCTGTCATGCGTTCGTTCCAGCTCATTAGGCTCGCCGCCCTGACATCGCTTGATAATAGCGCGCGTTGACTGGAGATCCCTAGCTTGGTCCTCATTTTTGGATCGAAGTTCATTTCGTTCCTTTTCCAGGTCGATGTTTTGGGATCGGAGCTTCTTAATGATCTGCTCCTGCTCTACAACCGTTTTATGGAGCTCCAAAACCTTCTTATCCCTGGCGATGTTATTGTCAACGAGCGCTTGCTTTAGCTCAGAGACTTGCTGGTTCAGCTTTGTGCGTTCGGTGGTGGTCTCGCCAAGGTGGGACTTAAGTCCTAAGATCTCCTTGTTCTTCTCCTCGGCCACCTTGTCTTTTGCTTCAGTCGCATCCTTGAGAGCGGTTTCGATGGCAGCAAGATCCTTCGACAACTTGCCTTTCTCTTGGTTGAAGCCGTCGACCGTGTTTTTGTAATGGGTCGCATCGATCATCGAGTGATGAAGCGTCTTAGCAGCGTTGAGCTCGGCTGTCACTTTGGCAAGACGTTCTTTGACCCCTTCCAAAGCCACAGCATCCATTCCCTGATGGCGTCTCGTGCAGAGCTTGACCGACTCCTGTAGACGGTCACGGTCTTCTTTCAGCTTCATGAAAGCGTTGTGCTGTAATGCTAGCTTGTTTTTGAGATCCCAGTTCTCGTCCTGGGCATCAAACAGCTGCTGTACCTCGTAGTCGTTGGCTACGGTTGCATAGCTCTTGGCTCGCGCTGGTCTTCCCATGTTTTTGTTGGAAGATGTTGTAAATGTTCGCTGTGAACGAGGCATTGATGAAAAGCTTGATGGATGTCGGATATGTATGGCAGTGTCGGTGTCTGAATGTGGTGGAGATGGGTAGTTGTGGGTAAATTGAGGTCGGATTGAACTCCCGTGAATGATTTTGAGTGAAATGATACGCCACCGAACAATGATTGGGAGAAGAGGTGCTCGAAGCAGAGTAGTTGATCTGCTGTTGATGTAGTATTGATGTTGTTGATCTCGGAAAAGAATTGCTCAGAAAGCGAGTTGCTGTAGTCCAAACCAGAAAGCAGTTGATGTAGACTGAATCGAAAATGGTGACTGAAGTCAAACGCGACGCTAGTTTTAAATAGAAGCCCAGTCTCGCCATGGCACGTCCGCGAGCCTATGTTCGGTGAACGTCTTTTCCGGTCCGGCACCGCCTCTCGTGTGGGCGAGTATAGGCCCATTAAGACCACATGATGCGGGCGTCCTCAAGCTCGCCCGCGTTGGGGTTTAGGTGGTTTTGGTTTTAGACACGAGGGAGGTAGTGATGATCATCGTCGCACATAATTAAGAACAAGCTGGACTATAGTTGATGCTAAACAGTATCAGTAATATAGAGAACGATCAGTGTAGCATAAAAAATGAGAAAGGGAGGCTTTGTGTTTTAGGATAAGCCTATGGGCACTTAAGACCTTCTCCCGCCTTCCACCCCTTTACATTGTGTACAATCAAACCGCTAGTTCCTCAACATACTTTCTCTTTACCTTTACCGCTCCTTTTCGAAGCGTTAAACAACCTCCTAAACACAGTATCTCTCCCGAGGAGATTCTGTGGGCTGTCAAACTCCGCCAATTTGCCTTCATCCATGACTGCAACACGGTCGTAGTCCAAGATGGTATGGACACGATGTGCAATTGTGATGACAGTCCGATCGCGGAATTCAGTACGGATTAGGCTTTGCATGAGTTCATCGGCTTCCCTATCAACGCTGCGGAGTGAATATGATCAGCGTTCACCCAGTAGCTGGCAGCGAAGAAGGCTTGGGAGACTCACCTGCTCGTGACCTCATCCATCACCACAATTTTCCCCGGTCGCAACATAGCCCTCGCAAGGCAGAACAGCTGCTTCTGGCCATGACTTAGCGTATCATCCCCAAACTGGGCATCTAGCCCGCCCTTTCTCTGAATCGTCTCCCACAGCTGCACTTTTTCTAAAACCTCCTGGAGATGCTCATCATCAGCATCTTCGTAAGGGTCTACATTCTGGCGGATGGTGCCATTGAGGAAGTATGGATCTTCGCCCATAGCGTTAAGCCGCGTCCGGATGTAATGGCGGGGGATGGTGGAAATGTCGAGGCCATCAATGATGATCTTGCCGGCGCTCAGCTCGATCATGCGGAAGAGTGCGAGTGTCAGTGTGCTTTTCCCACTACCTGTGCGACCGCAGATTCCGAGCTTTTCACCGGGCTGAATAGAAAGGGAAACATCGTCCAGGGCCTTCATTTTGGCGTCCGTACTAGTTTTGAAGATATCAGCGTGCTGCTTAAGGACATCAGTGCTTTGCCATTGTACTGCTACATACCCGTATGACGCTGCCACATTTTGTACCTCAACATGGCCTCTGCTTGGCCAATCTGCCGAGGGCTCCTGGTTCTCAGTTAGCAAATTTTCATCGGCCGTCTCGGTCGTAAACCGTTTGACTCTAGCGACTGCTCCAATAGATGTCTCCATCTGAGTCCAAAATAGAATCCCCAATCTGAGATTCGCTGTGAACGAGATTAACTGGGTCAAAGAAACACCCGTGAAGCCGACGGAAATAGTATCGCGCATCCGAACAGCAACGGCTACGACTAAGACAGCAAGCGCAGCCGTTATGAGATCGAGCACCAGTGTTAGCCAGGTTTGGATCATGTACATGAGATAGAATGGCTTTTGAGAGTTGTCGACTAATTCGTGGTTTTGCTCGATGGACGCTTGTTGCCAGCCGAACGCCCGAATGGTGGCAAGTCCGCTGAGCGACTCGATGAATTGGGTACTAAATGAAGAATATGTAAGTGGATTGATAATTAGAGTGCGATGCCATTTGGCCTATCAGTGCTGTACAGAAACCACTTACTAAACCGGCGCCTTTTCTTCCAAGTCTAGGAAGCGCATTTGTCGTGATGTTCGAAGGTAGTATCTCTGAATAAAATAGTATACGGCAATGAGCATCGGGAAACTAATTGCTACGTAATAGGCTGCTGAGGCAATAAGGCCCATTTGAGCAAAGCAGACAAGTAAGTCTATGGATTGTTATATCAGCTATTGAGCTGATACAGTAGATCCCGGGGAAAACACACTTGCTGCGACACACATCACCGCTAGAGGAAGGCTTGAGTCAAGGAGCTGCATGTCTTGACTGAATCTATGGTTGATTTAGTCTTCAAGTAAATGAGTCCGTTCGACCATGGAGCATACCTGGTGGTGATTGACCCCGTATCGGTCTTGCTAAAGAAAGACATTGGGGCACTACGGTAACAAATTAGCTCTCCACTGCTGGAAATGATTCCATGACTTACGACATGACCGCTTGTAGTGTTAGCTGATGCAGACGTAGTCCAGACTTCTTAGCCATAATGTTAAAAGAGAACCTGTCATGAGGTTAGAGCACAACGATGCAGATTAGCCACCATCTACGACCTGTTGGTCACTTACCATGTCATAATACCGAAACTCAGGAGCCCCGCGACTTGCAGCACAGCGTATACTCCAAGGTAATAACCAGTCTTGCGATTGGATTGAGACGCATTGGAGTCCGTATACCATTTAAGCCAAATAGCTACTCCGGAATAAGTAATGCAGATGCAATATTCTAGGCGTAGGATCACTTACTCGGAAATGTGGAAAAGAACGCCCAGCAAACCTCTAATACCAAAAAGGTAACCGTAAAATACCAACCAATGATTTGGAAATAGAATCGATAAACGGACCAATCTCCTAGCTGTCTGCTCCTATCTGAGGACACAGCTGGGCTTGGTACGCACTTTTTCTCCCCACGAGAGAATGTAACGTCCGACGTGGAATCACCCTCATTGTCATCCTCTTTACTTGCGGCATCACCCGTGTGCTCCAAACAGAAGGTTTGAACGTAGCCATTGGAAGCGTTGAGCTGTGAGAAGGTACCCTGTTCGACGATTCTGCCCTCACTGGACAAGGCGATTATGTGGTCAGCCATTGGCAGTAAGTTAACTGAGCAGCCATGTTAGTGGGAAGGCCAAGTTCTGCAGAGGTAAAATGGGATAATATACCTGCGTGAGTAGCAATTATGACCGAAGTCTTCCACTGGCGTAGTAAGCCTTGAGGCCCGAAAAGACGGTCAACGATATTCCTCTGCGTTCTAGCATCCAGACCGCTAAAGACATCATCGAAAATTGCAAAGTCTTTCTTCGCATAGACGGCCCGCGCTATAGCAACTCTTTGTTTTTGACCGCTGCTCAACGAGATACCCTTGCTCCCAATCCTGGTTCGGTCCCCTTCTGGAAACGATGTAATATCTCTCTCTAAATCGCAGCTGTGGCCTTTTAGCCTCCTAATTTACGATGAACGACTTGAGATTATTGCCTACCTGTATAGTACGGCCTTGTAGAGTTCTTGGTCAAAGATTGAAAAGCCGATAATGTTTTCTTGAACAGTTGCATTCTAGTTTCAACGTCATTATTTGTTTTGAAGCATTAGAAGTTATATATATCAACTCACAATAAGCCAAGGCGTTTGTTCGCAGTATGCAGCATCCATACTCGAAACATAGACGAATCCTTTGGAGCTCGGAGTCTCTCCTAGCAATGCCTTGAGCAGAGTGGATTTGCCGGATGCTACTGGACCAATCAACAGCGTAAGGTGCGAACGCTTGATGCTAAAATTGACATCGCGTAGTACCGGTAGTCCATTCTTAACCCAACCAAAAGTCCCATTTTCAACACGCACAACGTCAAAGTTCGACTGGTGGTCATCTTTATACGCAGTACCTCGCGGGATGGACACAAGCTCAATATCTAAAGCGGTCTGGAAGGACCCTGACGTTACTGCTGGTTCCCCTTCAAATGACCGCGAGTGGACAGACGATGTTGAACTTCCAAGACGATGATCGGACCTGGTCTCTGAGACAAGGAAACTTTCAATTCGCTGAAGGCAGCCAAATGTTGATCTGAACTCAACTATATCTCCATAGAGGCTGAATAACGGTTGTGTCAGGAGTATCTGGAAGCATCATTAGAATACGAAGCTGTTCTTCATTCAAAACAACTGACCAGTAATGAAAGAGACGTAAACAAGGTTGGTGCATCAAGCGCCGTGTTTTTCTTAGATGCGATGACAGCAAAGATGGCAAAGGTCACCACAGGAGATACCATGACAGGTATTTGGGCTGCCCAAGTCAGCTACGCACTAATGATCTGGTACACTGTTATAACGTAGTCAGCTCACCTAGGATAGATGTATAAGCTCCAAGTAACCAGAACTTCTCCGCATGCTTGATCTCCTCCGCTCGGAGGTTTTGGATATGACTAGTTAGCTTTCTCGTCAGTCCTGATATCTTGATGCTCTTCATGTGACCAAGCATTTTAGATGTAATGCCTACGCCATATTCGTGTCAACTACAATATCAGCTGCAGGATTGACGCAAGCTAACCTATTCGCGTTTGGACCTTCATGATCCAATCCTTTTGAAGTTTATTGGTTTTTGAAGATAGAATTACAATAAGGGCGGAGGTCACTTCAAGCGGGCTGTCAGTTTAGACTCGTCCCGTAAAAACGATAATATCTCATACTTGCGGTGACGATTATTGGAGCTATGCAAGCCCATCCCACCCTAGACTCTAACAACCATGTCGCTAGCGCAAATTGTAAGACATCGGCCCACAAGTTGTGCATGCCTCGTAGACCCCGGACCAAGCGTTCAACATCGGTACTCATAAGGGTTACGGCGGAGGAGTTGTCAAGCGCTGTAATGCTAATCTCGGTGGTCTTGCTATAGATTGCTGTTACGAGCATTCCACGGAGCATCGTCAAGCATTTATAGCTGCGGTGGGAAAAGAGACTGTTTGAGATCTATACCAGTTCAGTAATTGGTTGTATGGTCTCGGGTTAGACTTAGCTCACGCTCATCCCAAAGTAAACAACGGCATAAGCACCGATCAATCCATAGCCGACGTTTGCAGAATCCTGGGCATTTTTGCGCTGGAGATACTCCAGAAGTCTACTTACGAGTAGAGGCTGGCAGAAGGTAAACCCGAGTAATGCCAAGCGTGGAATGACTGGCAATAACAGAGGCCATTGTAGTAGCTTTATTAGAACAATGGTTAGGCTTGGTTGCTTTACTCTTGAACCTACGGCCAAACCGTCAGAATTGATCACTGAGAGACGCACTTTGAAGCTTACTTTTATGCCACTCCTTCCAAAATCGCACATTGAGTAGCTCTGAAGACATATTGTCGTCAACAGGATAGAGATCTGTCGGTTTGAGGACATGAAGATAACCTTGTCGAATTATCGAGTTGACCCACCAAAGAAAGGATTGACTATATAAGCCACTTGTCTGTTCAGGGCTAATATTTCCTCTACTGCGAAGATATTCACGTTTCTCTTTGCCTTCGAGGAAAAGAATGACTGCTTTCAATGCGAACGATGTGGTGAACAGATCGCGCACGGCACGGCTGAAGTAGGTTGACCATAGGGTTCTCAGAATGGCGGCATCAAAGAGAAGGGAAATCAGAAGATAAGCGTTCAGCAAAATTGACGGGCGAAGAGACTTTGAGTGCTCAAGATATGATAAGGCGCATAGCGCAAGGGTCGCAAGGAGAGAAAGCCCGGAGGCAACGGTGGAGGGAACGCGTATAGCTGAAGAGCTTTGAGTAGCCCATAGTATCACAGTTGATAGTTGCAGAGCAGCGAAGACGCCAATGGTCACCTTCAAATTCGCGTTAGGCTACGTGGGATAATGATGTGCACGGAGAATCTCACGAGCTTGATTAATCTCAAAGATCTACCGTCGACCTGATTCTGCTTCCTGCGAAGAACATTGAGGCGTAGTGGAGCAAAGATCAGAAACAAAACCGAGGGAGCGATGGAAAAGAAATACTGTTCAAATGTTAAAGTAAAGTCAAAGTTATCACGACATCCTTCAACAACGGGGCCAAAGGCCGCATCAGCGGAGGGAGAGCAGTGTAAATGAGTGGTTGAATTCATATTCTCCGAGTGACGGCGTTGGACTTTGAAGGTTAGGTGATTCGGGCAAATCGAAGGAGGAGGATCTCCTGAAGGGTGATGTTGTTGGTTTGGAGGCTGATAACTACCGAGGCCGCGATTCAGATGACCTTCCAAACCAGCCTAGGCTGGAATCCTTCGAGTAGAAGTTTCATTATAGCACGAGAAACAACTTAGTCCTGCGAATATAGCACAATACACGAACAATCGTCTTCAATTTGGTCGTATAAAAAGGAGAGATTATATGCGTTCAGTGAATTTACTGCGGAATGCCTTGTGAAATGCGATTTAGCATTTTAAAGTCTCATCCTCAGAAAAACATAGAAGATACCGTCAATCCAACAATAACATCTTTAGAAGCACTCATTTAGCAGCTTCGTCATACCAAACAAGGATTATTCCAACATGCCAGATGCAGAATTCTAATCCTCCATCGGCGCCAAATACGAAGAGTCCTTCTCCCACGATGCCGCACCGCTCTCACTCATCTTCCCCCTAATTCGCACATACTCGATGCAGGATGCGGTACTGGCAAGCTTGTCGCGACATTGCTTTCTGATGTCGGTCATCGAGTTACGGGTATCGACATCTCAGATGTCATGATCGAGCTAAGCCGGAAAGCTGTGCCAAGGGGTTCTTTCGAGGTTGCGGACATGCGAAGCTATGTTCTGAAAGAGAAATTGGATGCTGTGTTTATTATGCTTTCCCTGTTTCTGCTGGGTCGTGAAGAGATCGAAGAGATGGCTGGTCGATGGCCGGATTGGTTGAATGTTGGTGGCTTACTATGCATTTGCACGTTTCCCGCGGAGGACATGGATCCGAAAGGACGAGGGAAAGAATATGATGTTGATGGGAATTGTGTAAGAGGTTTGGACGTTCGCTTCACGGGGCGGATCGTTCCGGTTACGTTGTTCACAAGGGAGGGAAGGAAGAAGTTATTGGAAGAGAAGGGATTCCAGATTGTGGAGAGCATGACGGAGGTGTTTGTGCCACCTGAAGCGTCGGAGACGGACGATGAGCCGCATTACTTCATCATTGCGAAGAAGGTTCGTTAGGACTAGCAATTCCCAACAAGTTGATATACTGGATCACATGGTCGAGTTACCCGAAAAGGACAATCGACTTTGAGGGTCCTGAGCGCAGCCCAATTATGCTCATTACCTCTGAACTTTTCTTCCCTTAAGAAGGGGAGTATATCTAAATAAATAGTATACTTTTAAATATCAAAATTTTAGTATTTCAGAATGTTAAATTCCCATCTATCTCTAACCAAGTGCCCTCCAAGAAGCTTCTGTCCACCTCTTACAGAACCGCCGACCTCTTTTGACCTCCCTTCCCAGAGCCCAAACTATCCCAGTACCACGACCAAACCTTCATAGGACTCATTTCGCGTTTCCAAAAGCAGTCTCATTCCTAAACAAGCTATGCCGCATTGTTATCCTCTCTAAGCCTCACTTCTCACAACACCCGCACCCCTGCCCAACTCAAATTCCACCCACCTCGCTCTCCCCTCCCTCCGACCCCCTAAATTCTCATCTAAAGCCCCTGGGTTCACGACAACACACCCACAATACCTCACCACGAATGCGGGCGCCTCACTGTCTGCTACGACAAGTACCGTGGGAAGGGGGTAAATACTCAACGCGTTTGCGTAATCCCAGTGTAAAGGTCGAACGGAAAGCGGGAAAGGTGAGAGATGAGATTGCGAGAGGAGCGTCCGGGTTAATGCTCGCGCAGTCTGTATATCTGGATCTATTTCCTGGGACGCTGCCTGCTCGGGAAGAGGGTCAGGGACATCGAGATCCATTGGTTCAGTATCTTCTTCTGGTAGATCTGCCAGTGTAGGCGCAGGTGTCGCGCCTTCTTCGCCTTCACCCTCAGGTTTCGAGAATCGGATAGCTGTGCGCTGAAGTCGGCCTAGCACGTCATCGCGAAAGAGAACCATTTCACCCCTAACACCGAACCAGCTTAGGCGGCTGGGATTCGTTGTCCAGATAACTTCGCCTTCTTTTCCACCTTTTCTGCCTCCTGCTCCCCAGACTTCTCGGTTCGCCTCGGCAACTACTCTCCGGATCCTGTTTGTGAAGAGAGACGGGACGGCTTTACGAGGTAGAGGTACAGCTGCGCCTGCGCTGAAGGAAGACGGCCAGGCGTCGTTATCGCCAGGGACGAATATGAGAGTCGTGTGGGCGATCAGGCTGGGAAAGTCGGAAAGAAGCGCTGCCAGAGCGTCGAAGTGCTCCTTGTAGTCAATTGAGCTAGCGCCTGGAACCCCTGATAGGGTTGCTCGGGAGGAGAAATTTCCCATAAGTACTATAGCAAGCGGGTATGTTGGGTGAGGGTCTGTCGGGTCAGGGGTATAAGATTTAAGTAGGGTTCGTAGAGAAGAAAGCGTAGATGGGATGTCTAGGTGCAGTCCTGACGCTATCACCACAATATGTGAATCGGTCGCTGGCATTAATTTTGCTGCAAGTCGTGACATCCTTGCCCCAGTCGCACGTTCGGAGCCTACACCTAGGAAATCTGTCCAGCCAAATGCGGGACCACTCAATCCATCTTTCCCTTTCTCCTCAGTTGTTCCTCCGAGCGTTGTGGAACGTTTCTCGCAAGGAGGATGTCCAACAGAGAAGCCGACGAATTTTCCGCCAATAGTACCACCTACGCCGCCTGTGTTGCCAAGGACGGTTGAAGAGCCAGAAGTAAGATTACCGTAGTCTTCTTCATACGTCCCATCAATGAGGACAATCATTCCCGGAGCGAAGTAGGCTCCGTTTTCTGGGATAGGGCGGGCGTGTTGAAGATCTAGGGATATTGAGCCCGTAAGATCTGAGAGGGCGAGTGTACCGGTGGGAGAGATAGCTAGGAGACCGAGGAGAAGGTGTGTGCTTCCGTGTCGGCCAAGGAGATTTGCGATTGGGGTTATAGAGTTGGTGGAAATGGAGGACGTTCGTGTAATGGATGCAGAGCGGGCTGCCGAGAAGGAGGAAGATTGGAAAGTTTCATTGCGAAGAATACGTTGGTGAACCAGGTGATAGCGTTGGCGGAAGAGATCCGTTTTATGAGAGGGAGGAGGAAAGAGAGAGGGCTTGGTGGTTGATCTATGTACACCTGTTAGTTTGAAGAGATTGACTTATATTCGAGCAATTCATACTTCTCGAAATGCTTCTTAGTGAGGTTATACACCAGTCTCGGTTGTTCATAAGCTCCTACGACCTTCATCCATTCTCTAGGGTCTTTCAATAGCTCCTCCTCTTCCTCTTTATCCTGAACTTCCAAACTAGACATTCCAAAGCTGCCTTGACTTTCGATACCTGGCCGCTTCGGCGCGCTCATATCTAATCCATTCGCAGTCGCGTCTGCTCCAAGGTTCATACTGCCATGCCGACTCAAGGACGAACCGGCCGTTATTCTCCCCCCACTCATAGAGCCCTCTAACGTCTTCAATATGCCCTTCAGCAAATCCCCCTCTCCTTCTACAATAACTTGTCCACCGCATTTCTTCCAGCTCTTCGCGACCTCTTCCAGGACCTTCTCCGCGAGTCCCTCTTCACGCCATCCGGACCCGCAATTCCTGCCAATGAAGGTTGCTAGAGACTGTAATGCGGAAGATGTGAGGGTTAGATTGTGCTTCTTTGTGAACGTTCGGAATGCAAGCGGTCTTAGGGTAGCAGGCGGTAGTATAATTGGTAATACTGTGGGTTTAGGAGCAGCTTTCAAAGCTGGTGGTGCTCGAATAGGTGCAACTCTGCGTGGATTTATTGGGTGAACGGGGGTACCAAAGGCCGGCGAAGATGATGGAATTGGGTTCTCCGGCGCCACAGAAGGTATATCTGGGCGTATGCTTGTTTGTGCCATTTTCGAGAGGGATTGAATTGTGGATAGAGACTTGGTGGTGTTGATGTGATTAATTGATTTTGCGACGCGAAGTCGCGGTTTCGCGGTGGCCCAAGCTTGCACCTTCACTTTTGCGCTGATCCGCCCTCCGAGCCCTCACCAACAAGCATTCAATTTCAACATCCACGCTTACTCAACATACATACGATCCCCCTTATTCGGATCGCGCGTCAAACCTGGTTTGCGACTATAAGTTTACACCCTACGAACTCGAACGACAAACCATAATGGCCGAACTGGACACCATCACCGAGGCAGCGCCTCCAACTAAAGAAAAGCTCAATGAGCTCACCACCGCCGCCAATCTACAATACTCGCTGAAGAATTTTGCCGGAGCCGCAGATCTCTACTCTGAAGCAACCGAACTCCAAGCCGAGCTGAACGGCGAAATGGCGCCCGAGAACGCAGAGCTACTCTATACCTACGGGCGCTGTTTGTACAAGGTCGCGATCGCGAAGAGTGACGTATTAGGTGGTAAAGTGGCGCAAGAAGATAAGAAGCCTGACAAGAAGAAAAAGAAGGTGGATGCTGGGGAGGGCAGTTCGAGCGCTGTCGCGAATGGGAGTACGGGTGCGGCGCAAGCTAAAGGCGCGAAAGATGAGACGAAGGAGGCGACTGTGGAATCAAAACCATACTTCCAACTAACAGGCGACGAGAATTGGACTGATTCTGAAGACGAGGAGGGTGAGGGTGAAGAAGGCGGCGCAGAGGGCGAAGATGCGGAAGACGATGACTTCGCCAACGCATATGAGATCCTCGATATCGCACGCGTGCTTTTATCGCGACAATTAGAAGCTCAAGAAACATCAGATGCTGGTACGGACAAGGGCAAGGGCAAAGCGGAAGACTCGCCCGAGTCACGGCAGTTGAAAGAAAGGCTGGCAGATACACACGACCTTCTCGCAGAGATCTCACTCGAGAACGAGCGCTTTACGGATGCGATATCAGATTCGCGCGCTTCCTTGGAACTACGGAAACAGCTTCTCCCCTTGGAAAACTCTATACTGGCGGAAGCGCACTACAAGCTCTCCCTAGCGCTAGAATTCGCATCCGTCACAGCCATACGAGAAGCAGAGCGCGAGCAGGAAGCTGCCGGTTCGACGGCAAATGGCAACCAAGAACAAGAAGCACAGGTTGACATGGAGCTGAGGAAAGAAGCTGGTGATGAAATGGAAGCGGCGATTGCGAGTCTGGAAGCTAGACTCAAGAAAGAGCAGGCTGCAATAGAAGGACTCAGTGGGGATAAGAAGGAGGAACAGCAGCTGGAGATCACAAATGTTTCAGAGATGCTCGAGGAGATGAGACAGAGGGTATGCACAAACATGCCATTTCATTCCCCATTTATCAGAGTATTGACATGATCTAGCTTATTGACCTCCGCGCGGATCCAACCAAGCAGGCAGAGAATCCCCTCGAAGGAATGGATCCATCCCTCTTTACCGGTCTTCTTGGAAGCATGCTCGGCGCCGATCCAGCCGTTCAAAAGGCAAAGATCGAGGAAGCCTCCAAAGGCGCAAACGATCTTAGTGGTTTGGTACGGCACAAGAAGAAAGACAAGCCCACTGTGCCAATAAGCGACGGCAGCGGAAATGGCAAGAGGAAACTCGAGGTGGAAGACGAGGGGGTGGATGGGAAACGAGCGAGGACGGAGGAGCTCTAAGTATGCACAGGGCCTACATGTAGAATTAGAGTGGGTGGATAGATGGTACTGTTACAAGGCGACGGCGCAAAAGCATCTGGCGGCTTTTGTCAAGGTGGTGTTGAGTGTTTTGCTTATGACTTGTAGTATTGATACCTTTACGGCTAGGATGACGGCTGCGTTCGGAGTGTGTGTGACATAGCCATTTTTTCATAGGTGCGCAAAGGGAGGTATGCGCACTGCCTGTTGCTCGAACATCATTTCGGCTTCTATCAACACCGCATTCAACTTGTTAATGTCTTGCATCATTCCTGCTCAAAAAGAAACACCAATCTTCTCTAAAATTCAACTTTCTCCAACTCCACGACTTCTACTTACTGCCAAGCCTCACTAGCCACTCCTGGAGCCCAAACGCGACTCAGACTATCTTCATATCACATCCAAAATCGTTTTCACGGTCATTCCCAAAAATCGCATCCAAAAACGTGGATGATTACGGTCAGAGCTTGTGCAATTAAGCTTAAATTGACAGGATTCAACACATTCCCCCATTAGGCAATTCCTGTACCCTGGACGTTAGTAAATGAAGATATATGAACATCGATATTGGAGATATATTAACGATCCCACCCCGCGTAGCAATATCGCTAGAAACGACCGAGAATTTGGAAGAGACATTATATGCATGTATATTGGTATTAGGGAGCGGACTGATTTCCACGCACGTATCTTGATAATTCATAGGTGAATCAGAATAGTACATGCATTGTTTTGCTTAGATAAACTTTCAGTGTTCTGAAGAGATGTGACCCAGGCTATGTCAAATAGGAATGCGTCGTCGAAAGAAAAATAGGTTAGTAATGAACATTCAAAAACGCGAGTCATCAAAAGGACAGTAAGTATGCTGTCATCATGTTTTGTCGTCCTAACCGATGTGAGGGAAATATTGTGATCATGTATGTACTTTGAAAGCTTCTTGCGGAAGTCGTGGAATATATAGAAAGCATTCGACAGCGAGGTATACTCTGCAGAAAACATAGAGAAGCGAAATGCAGCCGATCAATGCCCAAATGGTATGGCAGGTTATCCAACAGTCCATCAGCAGGTATTCTAACCATCTCATACGTCGAGCAATAAACAAGTATGCTTCCAGGCCAACCGTTATCGGTTATTTCCACATTCTTATGATTATCCTTGGTTCTGAGTAGTAATAAGGTGGACACCCGTCATAATCCGCGCACCAGCATATGGCCGTGTAATGCATCTGATATACGAGAGAAAGTAGGAGTCCAATGATCACAATCCCTGAAGCCGACAGTCTTCAAAGGAGTTGCTCGAGTCGTGAGGCAAAAGGAACCCTCTAAGCTAAGAGGTGGAGCCCGCCATATAGCATGTTGGCTACCGACAAACCAATAGCGATTAGACGCCTTTGCAAAGGATAGGGGCTTGGTAGAGCCCAATCTCTCGCTTGGAGCTCCACGTCGTCCATCAAGTCGCCGTATTCTACACTATCTGTCTTAAACCTATAAAGACTTGACAATTTACTGGTGAATTTCTTCTGCACCGGTTTAACGCTGACTTGAAAAGGTTCCGCGTACGAGGCTCGTGCCCAATTTGTTCCGCGGGCGTCCGATGCTAGCTTCCATAGTTGAATACGGATGTTGTCCAACTCTATGAAGCACCCATGGCTGCTCGAAACAGCAGCGTAGCGTAGCGCCTCTCGACAACAGGACATCTCGACGCAAATTCCATACAGTGAATCATGATGAGATAGTCGAATAGAGTCTCCCACATCTCCATCTCGTGGGGTTACGCGAGAAGACGCAACTCTAAGCCTAGCGATGGGAGAGCTCGGTGGGTCTCGTAGAGTATACAGATTTTGTGGACCGCACGAGTGCGTAAAGATGAACTTAATCTTGGGTGCATGCTCCGGTGCAACAGGATGAAGCTTTGCAAAAAGCAGATCATCTTCTGGAAGTTTGCTTTTGATCATGCACATAAAAGCGCACAACGGATGTCTTGCCTCGTCTTTGATCAATGTGGGCTCATCTATATCAATGGGTCTGTACCACCTAAGCCAATATATTAGAAGAGTACATATGGCGTGTGCGAAGACATTGAGTTCTAGAAACGATATTGCAAGGCCTTGTGAAAGGCGGCAGATGCATTGTAGACAGAACCATGCAGTCTGAAAACATACAACGGCCTTGGCCAAGCCGTTCGCCTTGCCTTTGCCTTCTATGTCCTCTTTTGTTATATGGGGGATGAAGGTGAGCTCTAGTTTCATGATGAACCGTATGCCACTCGGGGTTAGAACAACACGCCGCATCGGCTCGGGAAGATAAGGTCGTTCTGCATCAGTCCTATCAATTGCAAATCCACCCTTTAAGACATAAAAGGCATGTACTAGCGTCCAAGGGTGCTTGGGCGCCTTTCCGTTAGGCTGTTGTGGCCGCCTGGCTAACTAAGAAAGATTAGAGGACCTATTGCTCAATTATACATAATTCGCCCATGAGCATACCTCATATCTGCCGCCCTTGTTGCAGCTTTCCTTCGGACGCTTGCGAACAGCTTAAAGCTTTTCTATGAAACGCAACAAGCGAGTCGAGGCCTTGTTGTTTGCGCGCGAAGTTGCAGATCTCAATTGCCTGGCGACGTTGCTCGAAAGCCGTAAAAGCAATCTGTGAAGTCAGAAACGAATATGAAGACACCGGCTGGGATGCTCTCCCACAATTTCAGGGGCGAAAACGCCGATAACGAGCCACTTCAACTTCTCCCACTTTTGTCGTGGAGCTCGACGGTATCCAAGGATGTTCAAGTGAACTGCACTCCATACACACAACCCCAGGGTCACGAGGCAGGAAGACAACATGCTAAAAGTGCCGCGGTATTCCGGTTCCGGTTCCCAATGTGTCCTGTTATAAACCTGGTCACCAAAAGGCATGAACATTTTACCTCATTAGCTGACAATTTGGTGGGACAATCAGCTGAGCCTGGCCTTGGCACTTGGATATGCCGATCCTTTATTATAGTTGCGGGATCTATAAGGAAACAAAAGTCGAGAAACAGAAAGAACTTTGCGAAGAACATTAGATGATTAAGAAACACACGAGGACGAGCAAATGCGGCGAAGTTAAGAAGGCATTCGTTGGAGCGGTAATAGCTTCCTCTGGGTCGTCGAGTAGTGCAACATCGCCGATGACCACCGGGTTTCTCACAAAATTGGATCAAATAGACAGCTGGCAAGTGATACATGCAAACAATCTCGAGCGATCTATGGATGCTGGAAAGCCGAAAGGTTACAAATTGCTGCTGGTTCCCGATCCATGGTGACCATAGGTGGCCTTGCACCTGGCCACCTTTCTGTTGAGGACGGTGGCCTGGGTGGGTATCTTTCTGAAATCATGATACTGTGTAACTACCACTCGTACTGCTGTCCATAAGTTGGTGAGAGCGCATTGAGTGTAACAAGCGGCTGGCTAATGATCTACGCATCAAGGTCGTGATGGCACTTCTCTCTGTCCGCGTACCTAGGTACACTGTTTGACCCGAGTAAAGTGATTCAGGAGGCGAATCTAGCCCTCACTAAAAGTCGAAACCATCATTTGTACAACCTTCCGCTGTTGAAGATATAGAGAAAAGGAAAAGCTGGACTCCAACAAACAATGTCATGATTGTGATAGCATCCTCAATTATGAAAAATCCGACGTTCGAATATGCCTCTGCCGAACTTCGCCACTAAACCCCTTCCAGCCTCGCTTTCCCTCCCTTAATCTATCCGTAACCTAATAATGAAGGGCATCCAGGCCACGACGATCAATCACAAGGCGTATCACACTCACCATCCCAAGAACCTGTTTTGGGGATATACCCCCCGCGAAAATGCTATACCGACATCAGCGCATCACGGCTCAGGCACATAAAACGTCCGTACACCGTCCATGCAGCGGGATTGCTCGCATCATGCAGAGGTCCCTGCTTGTCAAGCTTTACCCATTTTCCATTTCTTCCCGCTTGCCGCACTCGAGTTTCTAAAGGATCCTTTGGCCGTGCGGGCTGAGCCTTCATTTCGGAATTTTAAAATTTTTGCTGGATACTTCTTCATGCTAGAGACCTCTTCTGGGAGGTGAATAGCTATGAGAAGGTTTTGCACTTCCTCGTTGCGCGCGTATCTTTTCGTTCTGTCGTTGTTATTTTGGAGGGGAGTGAGAGCGGTTCCGAGCAAGAGGAATAATGGGAACAGTGGAGGAGATCTTAGTCTGTTCAATATTGTAAATGGACAGATATACACGCCTGGACTTGCGATCATAGATTCTGTGAGTTGGAATCAATTATTTTCTCCGTCGAGCTATTTCGTAGGATTCTATCGGTCCTTTCCCCAGCCCGTTCTTTTCCAAACGCATATTCTATGGCTTTTGTTCCTTTCTTTCCGTCTCTGTTCTACGCTTCTACTTCGCGCTTCCATGACTCGAAGGCAAAAGCATCTTATCAACCCCAAAGGCATTTCGGAAATGAAGAACATACACTCCTAACACTTCCACCCAGCCCCAACCCTTCACCCCCGAAGGCGGCGACTTCCTCCAAGTAGCCCTCGACATAACTGGCGATGGCCGATTACGCCAACCCCCGAACAATAACGACAGCCAAACCCAAATCTTCAACATAACCCTCTTCCTAACCTCCAACACTCTCCAAAAGAACTTCACAATCAGCAACTGCAGCACCTCGACATCCCCCCTCATGAACATCATGGCCCAAGAACCCGGCTCGACCGTCAAACACGTAAACTTCGAGTGGCCCGACTGCCTCGTTGGCGACGGGAAACAAGACACTGGACTCAATAATTCGCGCGGCGATTACAATGTCTCGATTCATCAGAACTATCGGATGAATGGGACTAACTTCTATACGATTTTTAATCTGCCGATTAGCATTACAAATTCTATTGAGGCGTTCCCGTCTGCGAGTAAGCAGTCGAAACCGGCGCCGGGGCCGGTGAATGCGAATGGAGATCGCATTGCGTGTGAGATGATCAGTAATCCGATAATGGATTTTGGAATGTTGCTTGCGAGTGTGAATAACCCTCCTTTTCAGCCTTATCTTGGTGGTCCGATTACTCTTGGTGCGAACGGAAAGAATAGTAGCGCCGGAGGAGGTGGAGGAGGAGGAGGAGGAGGTGGTGGTGGT
>AJFK01000134.1:0-21516 GCA_000467715.1 Hysterium pulicare CBS 123377
GGTGGAAACGGCGGACAAGTTAGTGCCAATGGGGGACAAGGCGGTATTGGGAATGATGCAGCGGGGAGGAGTAGAGGGGGGCCAGCTGTAGGGGCTTTGGTGGTTGCAATGGGGATTGCTGTTAGTCTGGGCTGGTGGTGATGATTTGAGACAGGAACCATTGTTCTCTGCTTGAGGTTGGGATTTGAGAGCGAGAAGGGAAAACATTCTTTACACCCACAACTTACGACGACCCGCCACGGCCGAATAGATTGATACCTGAGGCAGCCTTAACCATCTGGTGAGGCACTCCATACTTTAGTCATACTCCGTGGCTTTTCACGCGTGCGCCATTATTTACCTAGTTAGTACGCGTAATTCAAGATAGTGCACTTAGCAAAAATCACTCATATCCGTACATATCAGGCCAGAAGAACGAAAGTGAGCTTCCTGTGGGGTAAACTGGCTAGCTCCCTGACATAGGGGTTTCAGATTCTGTGACCAGCGTGGCCGGTTCATGCGGTCGGATGGGACCGGGGTTTCAGGTTCTTATGTAAGAAGAGGGAGTGACGAGGCAGAAGTTGACGAGGTGCCTCAGGACATGTCAGAGCAAGGTAAAGAAGTAGCCACTCTCCGTTTGTACGACTATAAGTATTTGTCGTGATACTCTCTGCTCTAGATAGAACGGTTGTAGAGGGTAATGCGTTGAACAGGGGAAACAGTCTCACTCGTTTTTAATTTTTGTCCCGGTGATTTTGCATTGGATATCCATCCGACTTTTCATAATTCGGATTGGAGAACTCCGGACGTCTTTCTATGCTATATTACATAACTCCAAGATACTGGCCAGAGAACGAATACGCTGATACCAAGGACTCCGATGCAACCTACCTCCAGCGCTTTACTCGAGCAAGGAGGCTTGATTTGTGTAGAGCACATCAACCACGTTACTTAGCTTCTCGATGGTTTCCAAAGCCGCATCATAGCCTTGGTCTCTCTCCGACTCGTCATACACAATCAGGCATCCTGCACCCTGGTCCAGCACGCCAATGATCACCTTATCAAGGATCATCTGAGATAGCTTGCGTTCGACTTGTTGCGTGTCCAAGCCGACCATTTTCGCGACATGGTTGATTTCTACCCTGCTGAACGGCTCAATAACCTTTATGAGATTCTGCTCCAGCATGTTGTCGTAAAGTCGCCGTAGATGGCTGGCGACGAATCGGTCACCGCCAAGCTCGAATCGGTAGTCGGATAGGGCCCGCTCATACTCCTCAAGACTGCGGTTCGTATGCGCTCGAGCTACTGCTTTCATCGCATCAAGGCTCTTACCTGCGTATTTGATCGCGTGCTTCGATGTCATGAGTGATGTAACGTCGTCACCGAGATTCAGCATGATCTTGCAGAGAAGCATATATTGCAGTGCTGATGTAGCCTTCTGTGTCTCATCCTGGGAGTGGTATCCCTCCATAGCTTCGATGAAATAAGAGAAAGCCGTGTTGAAGTCCTTATCTTCAGCATGTAGCATGCCACTCTGCATATCCAGCCCGGCTTGTAGTAGTGGAGGCGTGTAGACGGAGGCTGCCGATGTTCGTGCAGAGGTAAGAGCGGCTCGTCCTTTGGGTACATTCCCTAAAGCATGGTACACTCTAGACTCGAGAAGTTGAACTTCCACAAGCACGAGTTTGTCATCTAACCGCTTGAGCTCTTTGAGAAGGCTGTTGATGAGTGTGAGGGCATCGTAGTATGACTGCTTCTGCATGTAGAGGGAAACGAGACGAGTCTCTAGATTCTGGCGTAGAAAACCTCTTCGTTCTGATACGGCCCATTCTATACAGGATTTGGTGACGGAGATTTGGATGTCGGCGGTGTGAGGGATGGTCGTGAAGAGTTCGAGAAGTTGCCGTACTATGTTGAGATGGTTAATAAAAGTGCCTATTGCAACTTGTGCCACATAGATAGCATACCTAATTTGGACGTCTTTGCCTTGGCGAATGATGATAACACAGATCGTGTTTCCCGGACAAGCTCAGCAAGTTCGTCAACTTTCTTCTGATCCCGGTACAGCTCCCCGAGTCCTACAAGAGCTGTCTCGTAGTTCTTTACAGCGGCATCGTTCGATCCCGGATCCTTGGACAATATGTCTTTGTAGATGGCTTCGGCCTTTGCAGGCTCGGTCTTCGCCAGCCTCTGCGCCTCTTCTATCCGCTTTGCGTTGTCGGGTACAGCCATGATGGTGTTTGGTCGGAGACAGGAGACGTAAACCGAGAGGAAGGAATGTACGCAAAGCTGGGCGAGAGTTTAAGAGCGAAGACGAGGGCGTGAAAGAAGGCGCAGTGGTGTACGGCAGTCAGAAGCTCTTTGCGGCGAGCTCAGAATCGCCGGGCGGGACGGTGAAATGTAAGGCCGATGGAAAAAGCTTGGCGCGTAGTTTTCAGGCCAAAATCTCCCTCTAAGGCACCGTTGCTGGGGAGTTTCTCTGGATGATGGAGAAGATGTTGCTCAATAGAGTCGCTTCTCGGATGGGTATGCAATGTGATATTGGAAGATGCGCGTGCTACGTTGCGAGTGGTGTTTGGCTGTTGGACCTGCCTGAGCGCCCAATGAGGCAATCCCAAGGCGCACGGACTCGAGTTGTTGTTTACCTATCTAGTCGGCTGGTAAACACCAAGCCCTCGATAACTCCTCTCATATACCCGTCACCTCACACCACGAGAAACCCCTCCCACTGTCGTTCATACGCGCTGGATCGCTAAGGTCAGGAACAGTTGCTCACCCGATTATGCAATTGTGCTAAAAGCGACTGAGTTTTGGCTTTCCATTCCGCGTCACATTCCGATACCCATTCTGTACCAATATCTCCAAAATTCTACACAATGCCCTCCACCGACAGGGATGACTCGAGAGACCGAGAGCTGGTGCTTAAGCATCAACATTCTTTCTCTGAATCTGGGAGATCTTCTATTCCTATGTATGTATTGCTTGCCTCCCCATTGTCAACAACCGGGCCTTCTCTTCAATGGACATGAAGCATCCGCTAACAAGCTTTCGTCGCGCCCGCAGGTGGGATAGTTCCGACCCAGATCGTGCACCGCCTCCTCTGCCTCTCAATCCAGGCTCACCCAATCTCGCGATTCGACCGAACACATCTGCAGCCATTGCCGCCGCAGCCAAACAGCTGGAGGAGAAAGCACGAGAGAGTGCACCCTCTAGCTCATACGTCACTAACACCATGCCACAGAAGTCACCGGAGCGGTCATTGATCAAAGGTGCACAACATAAACGAATGCAATCGTTACAAACTACAAGTGTCCGAGATTTGAGAAGTTTCTTAGACGGCGTCAGATCACCGGAGCGATCTCCAGAGCGCCCAAGCACGAGATCTGGGACGCCAAACGTGGGTAATGATGCAGAAAAGGACTACTTCACAGGGTCGCCAGACCGGACCCCAACTCGATCTGGAACCCCTACGCCTTCTGGTCGCGACATACTGAAAGACACTCCAGCTCTCCGACCTTCGACCAGACCACTTCAAAAGGCTATACTTGGAGAGAACACTCCACCATCAGCAACCATGTTGGCCCTCCAAACCATGACCATTCCCCGGGAACATCTGGAGCCTCCTCTCACCAACATCACCAATACTTCCAACACCAATACAAGGACCCCTCAAACATTTGATGCAATCTCCAACCAGCTTCTTGGTCTAACAACGATCGCTTCCAACCTGCAAAAGGAGATGTCACAGCTTAGTCGCCGAAGCAAAGACAATGCTACAGATCTAATCAGCTTGAAAGAGGCCACAAACGCTCGCGATGAAGACATCCGGAAGAGCTTGAAAGATCTTGTCAAGACAGTCAGTGAGACTTCACATCTTTCACATCTGGGATTCGGTGATCTGTCAGGAAGCAGCTTTGGAGCTAAGGATCCCCACACCACACCGCCTACGAAACAGTTTACACTGCCTCGTATACCTTCTCCAGCGAGCTTCCTCATTGATGAGAGAATTGGAAGTCCAAATCCATATTCCGTTGAGGGCGCTGCAAGCGTGGCCATGCTTGAGAAAATAATTCGCGAGATGGTCACCAAGGATGGACAAGAGCGTCTACTCAACAGTCTACAAAAGGTGGTGGACAAAGCAACCGGCGACACTGCGAAAAAGGTGGCCGAGCTAGTGGAGTTTATCAAGGACGGTTCTCAAAGCCAGGCTTTAGTACCTAGAGGTAACGGCAATGGTGCTGGACCAACTGGCCCAGGCGCAGCATTTCAACCTTCTCCAGGAACAGGACCCTTGGCACGCGCAACACGCGACTTGAACGCCGCTTTTACAGCTCCCAACGGTGGGGACGGGCAGAGACCATACACTAGCCCTAAAGCGGCCGATTTCGTGAGCGACGAGATGCTGAAGTATCTGCGAAAAATCAAAGACAGTGTTGCGGAATCGGGTGGAATGACTGCTGAAACCAAGTCACTCGTTCGGGACCTTCGAGGCGAAGTCCTTGGAATGGGACGAGATCTAGCTCGAAAAATTGACGAAGCCCAACAAGCAAACAGAAGTGTGCCAGAACTTGAGAACGGCGATTCACAGCAAGATGTTAGCTTGATTGTGCAACAAGGCCTCGCTGAGCTCAAAGAGCACATGGATAGGGTAATGCGCGAGAGACGCCGCCAATCGAATTCATCGACCATGACCCGCAACACCGTAGACAGCCAGGAGGTCTACGACGTCGTCAAACATGCACTTGCCGAGCGCGGACTCGACGGAAGCCAAGCACAGATCAATGCAGGATTGGACAGAGAAGCCATTCTCTCTGCTGTGAGGGAAGCATACGAAGCATACAAGCCTGAAATCGAATTGCAGCAATTTGGCCTTGAGCGAGATGAGATTCTGCAATGCCTCCGTGAAGGTCTCGAAGAGTACCGGGGCTCGGGGGGTATCAGCAAAGAGGAGATCATGGGCACCATCCAAAACGCAATCCAGCACTACAAACTCCCTGCTCCTATCGATGAAGCCCACGAGATCCGCGAGGAAGTCTTAATGGCTGTTCGGGAGTGTCTTGAGGAATTTAGGCCAACAATGAACCAACCTCTCCTACAGGATCAAAGCATTACCAAAGAGCTTGTTCTTGACGCAGTCAGGGAAGGTCTTTCGAACCACGATATAAGCGGTCCGCGCGAGATCGAAATCAATAGAGACGATCTGTTTGAGGCAGTCAGAGCTGGACTTGAGGGATCCCGAACTCCAATGGAAGGATATAGCGAGCAGGTCATGCATCGTCTTCAAGAACTTATCGGTGATATGCGATCAGAATTCAAATCTTACTCATCAGCCAACGGTAGAGATACTGAACAGGTTCTGGACGCTGTTAAGGACGGCTTGGAAACCCTACGGGCAGAGATTGAAACCTACGTTGACAAGGCTCAAGACGTGACTGGGAAGGACGAGATCGTGGATACCATGCGTCTTGAACTCGAGCGACTGCGATCGGACGTTCAAGGGTTCGTTGCGGAGGGCCCGCGGGGAGACCATGCACTGAGCCGCGGAGATATGCTTGCCTATATCAAGTCGGAATTCGAACATCTCCATGAAGAACTAAGCTCGCAGTTTTTACCTGCGGTTAATGATAAGGAGGAAATCATTAACGCCCTCAATGCCGGTTTCGAAGGAATGAAATCACAAGTCACCGGCCGCGGCCTCGACCTCGACTCCAACGACGACATGAATGAAGCCATGAAGGAAGAGTTCGAGCAGCTGAAGGATATTATACTTGGCGATCATGCTAACCACAAAGATGAAATTCTTGACCGATTGCACACCGGTTTTGACGGACTTCATTCCAAGCTTGGTGATTCGCATGGTGGGGTCAACTCTAGCGATGAGGTATTGACAGTGATGAAAGAAGAATTCGAGCATCTTCGTGAGACGCTAGCAACGACAATGGTTCACTCAGGCGGAGCGGCGGACAAGGAAGACATCATTGACGCTGTACGAGAGTCTATTGACGGCCTTCGGACACAGATTGCCGCAGATCAAGGTGATGCATCGAAAGAAACCCTTGGTGCCATACAGAGCGAACTAGAACACCTTCGGGAGACCATCGGAGGTACTCTGATTCGAGGTGGCGACTCCGTCGAGAAGGACGAAATTCTTGAAGTTCTCAAATCCGGCCTGGAGGATATTCGCTCCCATTCTCAATCCGTTGGTGTTAATGAAGAGCTCCTCGAGGCTTTCCGCGGGGAGTTGGAGCAAGTGCGGCTATCTGTTGCAAATGGACTGGCCCGCGGACACTCTCGTGCTGATACTGAAGAAGTGTTGGATGCGGTTAGGCTGGGGCTAGATGATCTGCGTTCGCATTTAGACAAAAAGATCGATAATCCGGAGCGCCAGATGTCCGCAACTGGGGAGATCATCGATGCCCTAAATGAGGGGCTTGATAGTCTCCGTTCGGATGTTTCTAAGATGGTTGATAAGCCAGTCGATATGACTGTTTCTTATGAGATCCTGGATACACTCAAGGATGGCCTTGCCAGTCTTCGCGAAGACATTGATCGATTGAAAGGAAAGAAGGAGGAGGCGGATGATGAGATTCTACCAACCGGAAATGAAGTCGTCCTCGCTGAAGATCCTGAACATTCAATGTCCCGCGACATATCTGGCGTAGACGAACCTCAAGCTTCTCTTCGGAGGAACGACCTCGAAAAGATGGAGGTCATGCTGGCCCAACTCCAAATTAAGGTCGAGGCCATGGATGCCAATATTCAAAGCCCGCCACCTCCATCAGTCGCTCCCGAGCCAGCCCCTGGGTCTGCAATGAAAGATGATTTGCTCACCATCGAGGAACTACTGAGAGACCTTCAGGCAACCGTCAACGTCCTTGGGGAGAGAGACCATGCCAGTCTCGGAGGGATGGCCACTAAAGAAGATACGGACGCAATCGAGACTCTGCTTCGCAACGTCAAGGCAATGATTGAAGAGACTGCATTCCCGGACACTTCCACCTCCATCACGAAGGAGAGTCTGGATACTGTGGAAGCTGCTGTTCTTACCACTAACGAAGCAGTCGAGTCCTTGGCTACTCGTATTCAGGAAGAAGGCGCCACCAAGGGCGATGTTGCTGTCGTTGAAGTTCTTGTCCAGGATATGAAGACTCTATTGGAGGAGATGAAGAGCCCCAAGTCCGAGGAAGAAGAAGCAGAAGCCGAAGCTGAGAGGCTCTCCAAAACAGACATTGATACCCTTGCGCTTCTCGTCATGGAGATCAAGACTAAAGTTGAAGAGATGGCCATTCCCGATGCTGGAGAGCTTCCTTCGAAGGCCGACGTTGAACAGCTCACTGGACTCATTCACGACTTCCGGGACAGCCATGACAAGATGAAAGACAGTTACGAGTCTGACATTGCAATAACCGCGAAGGCGTTCGACGATCGGAAACAAGAAGCAGAAGGTTTGGTAGAGAACATTGCTGACGTCAAGATCGCTCTCGAAGAAATCAGAGAAGAGATTAGGATCAATCTTGGCGAGGGCGGACAGGGTGTCGAAGGACTGAAGGAATCGTTCAAGAGCCTCGAGGAGACTATAGGATCCAACTTCAGCATCAATGCCGATGTAAAAGAACTTATGGAAACAGTCACTCGAGAATTCGAACGCGCACATGGCTCCATCGAAGGGTTCAGAAATGATCAAGATGAGAGGGCTGCAGTCGGTCTCGAGAAGCATGAGGAGACCAAAGACTCCATCATTGCCGGTCTCGTTGAGAAGCTGGATGAACGCTTCGACACACTTATGACCAAGTACGACGATGCCCAACTCCTAGCTGATGAACAAGCAAAGGTTATGAAGGAGAAGGCTACCGAGCAAGAGGAGATACTTGCGAACACAAGGGCAATGGCTGAGGAACTCAGGCTCACCATCGATACTCTCGGTGCGACGATCACTGGAGTAAATGACTCCTTTTCGGATGCCACGCGAAAGATGGCGACAGACTCTGAAACCATCTATGGTCGAATGGATGAAGCCATGGCTAAACTCGATGAGCACCAGGTGGATGCGAAGACCGAACACCAATATACGCGCGACGAAGTTGCAAACACGCTTCGTGCTGTTAATGGCCTCCAAGGCGACGTTACTGAGTTCCATCCGAAATTCATGGTGACGCTTAGAGAAATCCAAGCTCTCGTCAATCAACACTATGAACACTCCCAGAAGGCCAAGGAGACCACAGAGGAACAAGTCCGCGCCATCGCGGAAGAGTCAAAGACACGTGCAGAGGAGCTGCAAAGTCATTTCTCAAATCTTCCGGCTCTCCTACCAGCTCCTGCGCCCGCCATAGAGCCGGCTGAGAAGTATGATGATGCCCAGGTCCATGAAAAGCTAGACAAACTTCTCGGTCATGCAAATGACTCCGGCAAATCCATCGCGCAGCTCGAGCGGCTAGATGAAATTCACAAGCAGGTCATGAACACTGCGGCTGAGGTGTCAGAAATTGTTGCGAAACAGACTCAGCTCATCACTGACGGTCATGATACGAAAGAACGAGAGGCTGAAGAGGTCGCACTTGTGCTCGAACGGAGACTTGTCCAGAAGGAGCAACTCGATACTGACATTCAAGGCCTCAAGGAAGAGAAGGACTCACTGCTTGCTATTGTGGCAGCACTGCAAGTCGAACGCGAAAACCTTGCCAACCAGAAGGTGCGACTAACCGGAGAAGTTTCCTCCCTGCACACGGCCCTTGAGATCCGTCGCGAAGAGCTTCAACATATGGACGCCAAAGCGGACGCGCTCGAACGTCGCATCCTTAATGGCATCATGGACCACTCGCGTGCTTTGCTCTTCACAAAAGGCACGAACAAGGGCACCGCCAAATCTAAGAAGCAGCGTGAATCTAGAGAAGGAACTCCAAGCGCTGACAGAAGCATGCCTCCCCCTAGTGCTGCTGCCAACGGCTTGTCTATGGCCTTGAAGCCGCGTCCAGCACTCCGCCGCAATGGACCTCCCCCGAACCCAGCTAGTCGTCGTATCCTCTCTCTAAGCCAGATTAACAACAATGTTCCGACTGGTGCTCACGCTTACTCCAGTCCCTATAACTCGGCAGCCAACAGCCTCAAGAGGAGTCAATCTGTCAAGACACACCCGATGCGCAAGACATCATGGGCTGGTCGCCCAAGCGCAGCCGTACCCGAGGTTGACAAAGAGAACGAAACCTTAAACGAAGAGAGCGAGGCCGAGAACGATGAAGAACCTCAACATATGAGCCACACCCGAGCTTCCTCGCGCGCTGGAGACGATGACCTCGAGAGCGACGCGGGTACTGAACGTCGCCACAGTTTCGCCACCGGTTCTTACGCTGGGAGCTACTCCGAAGGCATCACGCCTAGTTACGATGGCAGATCTAGCTATGGGCCGACCGACAGCGAATACACGTATGGCTCGGGCTCTTCCTACATGACTGGCAGCGATATCGACAGACGTACAAGTTACGGCTCCACAGTCCGCTCGACACTTCTTGGTGGCGCCGAAACCGCTATCGACGAGGAAGGCGAAGAAGACGACGAGAGCGGCGGGGAGGAGAATACCGAAACTCTCCCTAATCATGAAGCTACGTCTGAGCATGCCGATGGCGCTGAGGCTGCTGAGATGGCTAAGGAAGAGTACGACGAAGTAGGCGACATGGTCGGTATGGCGAACGATGCAAAGAGGGCCATGGTCCCCTTCGCTCCACCCAGCGACAGCGGCATCGGAACCGATATCCCCACCGCGGCGCTAGAGTCGAGCGAGGCAGGTTATTTCCGTCGTGCTGCGGAGGAGGAGAGTACGGTTGGGTAGGTGGAGAGAGTTGAGTTAGATTGTAGATGTTTCCATTATCAAAATTCTGGTAGTGCGTGAGCTGGGGTTTTGGTATTGGTGTTTTCAGGCTTTGGCTACCGTCTTTCTAGGTCTTTTTATGCGGTTTGCAGAGTGCGATTAGGCTCTGGATTTGGGGGCGATGGGAGATGGGGGGATTGGGAGGAGATGGGGTTGGGTGTTTTTTGGGTAGTTAGGCTTTTTTAGTGTGCTTGATTATAGCAATTCTTATTACTTTATATCTTACTATTACGGTGCAGTGTTTAGATGTAAAACTGGGCTTTTTTCTTGACACTAGTATAGGTAATAAGTGAAATTTGACTTTGTTGGTATTGTCTTCGAGCTAGATTCTAAAGTAAATGCATTGTACGGAGCCCGAATGCGCTTTGCTAACCCTGGGCTCAGTCGATTGAGGAGCTGTACGATCTTAGTATAGTGAATCTAGCGCTCACCTACCTTTATGATATATAGTAAAGCCATATAACTGAGGATTGCTAGGGGAATAAGGCACTTCGGAATGAATAAGCAGTATTTTTATAGATTAACTAACTACTGATGGCGGATATCCGATCAGGAAGAAATGCTTAGAATATGAACCATTCCAAGCGCCTAATTGGGAACCTTTTTCTATGTATACCACGCTGACAGTGCAATAGAAGACAGTAATTGGATACCCGTTTGTAGTGCAAAGCAAATCTCAACTTTCAAGTTAAGCATATTTCAAAAATCCCCCTGCCATCTCTGTTTCTTGATCCCCGGCCATCAGTTCTTAATGATCTCCCTTACGAATCACTTCCCAACTCTTTGTCACATTGATCGCACTATAGGGTTCCAACCGCTCCCTATTCAGATCTTGCATTTCATACTCTCGGCCCACCCACGCATCATCAACTGCGACAGTTGCCTCTGAATTCCCATATGGCGAGTTACACATAGCATCTCCATGAAAGGAAGTCCTCGAATGCTCGGTCATCGAGATGGGATACAGATGATCATGCATCCTTTCAGTCTCGCTTCTTCCGCGTTCTCCGCAGATGTCCCGTCTCCAGAGGACTTCAGCCGCACGGAACCAAACTTCGCCTTTCCTTTCGAGGGAGTACTGAAAGTGGATCCTTTCAGTGTCGTGCTGCGTGAAAGAGAAGATCTCACCTTCTCGGCCAGAGAAGATATAATTGGTTGGAACAGTGGGAGACAGGCATTGACGATGGTGAGATTTGCTTCAAGACCACCAAGAAGAGCCGCAACGCCTGCGTAAGCTGTGAAGTTTGTATTCATAAAGTTTGCGTCTGCATTATAGACTAGTCGAGTAACGGAGACCATACATATGCCTTAGAACAGTCTCGGTCAGCACTTTTTACCTGTCGGAAGGAAGAATGAAGGGGCAAAGGCAAGAGACGGCGCTTACAGAATCCCAAGACCGAACAGGATTATCAAAGACACTTTCTTCGACGTCTTCATCTTCAGAACCCCTAGCATAGGCATAGGCAGTGCTACTACGCTGCAATCGAGGAAGGCGCCAATGGCGCACTGTGCTACATAGTATGCTGATGTGTCAATACACTTGAAGACTTCGATTGTCTTGTCCCAGTTCGCGGAAAACGGTCGACATGCACAAAGAGTAGTGATGGTGTAGGCTACCCCATAAGATGCGGTGAAGCCCATTAAGATCCATGCGCATATGTGAAAGCGGACCCATGTTCGCTAAGCCAAGGACTCAAACCAGTCCACTGGCCTCCTTGATGATGGTCCTAGCCGTCCACTCCGGTTGACTCAGAAAAGGAGAATGACCAGCATCATGTCTGATGACATTATCAATCATGTTCGGCTGACTCGCTTTAGCAGACTCCACCAGATATCCCGCAGCGACGACTGTGGATGGCTTGTCTCCAGTGCACAGGATGTAAGTTGTGGAATATAACGCCATGCAGTATAAGTGGTGGTGCACCAGAATGCCCCAAAGCTCTGCGGGCGAAGGTCTTTGCTCAGTGCCGCAACTTCTTCTTCACTCATGTCCTGGTAGAACATGTCCTTGACGTCTTCCGGAAGGACAGTGATCGTGCCGGACTAAGGAACATGTTAGGCCTTTCACACCTCAAGGTCAGAGTGGCTCTGTTATGAGAGCCTCTCCCTTAGTAGTGCTGGGGCGGATTCGAATTGAAGTTGGGACTCCTGGTATACAGTGGAGAAACAGCGAATGATTTCAATGTTACGAACTTACCTCAAGATCAGTCTTCATTTCAGGAATCATATTCTCCTAGTCCCATTCGGCGAATGCTGAAATCCTTCTGGCGCAAGAAACGCTACGATATATATCAATCTCACCACGCCGCCCTTCAAGCCTTTGGCTTCGCAAGTCTTCTTATCAAGGCTTTCTAGAGCGGTGCCGCCAGTTATGCCACCGAATGAATGCAATACTACGACAACATCGTGTTCTTGGACTAGCTCAGCGGCGGTGGATCGTATGGTGTCGACGTCGGCGGACCAGTCTGGAGTTCGTGGGTTTGAGCCAGAGCTCGGGAGGCCAGGGCAGATGGCTGAGTAGCCGTGTTTTGAGAGTTCTGGAACGAGACGGTCCCAGCATTTGGCATGCTCCGTGGAGGCAAACGAAGACTGGTTTTGCCATGGTGACTTGGGTAAGTGGAAAAGGCATATGTTTGAATTGAAAGTCGCCGGTATAACACGGCAACTGCACCGTTGCCCAAAATGGAAGTAAGCGCTAAGCCTCGCCGCAATATATCACACAGGCTTCTGTGATTGAACGTATAGGAGATGCGAAGTTTAAACCTAATGACTTACGAAACATTGGCGGCGGAAACAAATAGAATACTTGGCATAAAACGACTGGTCAATGTCAACATCTTCCCCAAGTTTTCCAACCCATACCCAGACTTCAACGCAACACCAAGCCCTCATTTCAAGTTCTCCTGAATCACCTTCCTCAGCTCCGCCGCCTTCGCACCCGTAACGCCATCCTGGATATCGCCATCCTTAAAGATATTAAAAGTCGGCATCATACTAACACCCAATTCCTGTGCGATGTCGGGAGTTTCCTCCACGTCATACGTGAAGAAATGTACGTCCGGGAACTCAGAAGCCATCTTTTGCACTTCGGGAGCGATGGCTTTGCATTGCGCGCACCAAGTGGCGGTGCCTTCGAGGACTGTGACGCCTTCGTACATTACGGCTTTCAGATACTCTACTTTGGAAGACAGAGTGGGGATTTGGGCGGATTCGTCGGTGGAGGACATTTCGGGAAGTATTACGATATTATTTTAATATAGTAATGTATAGAGGAAATATAAGACTATTTATTTCATTCCAAGCATATGCGATGATTTGTCTAGTGAGATGTTGTGAATCAATAGGCATAATAAGGTATGGAGATTGAGGATGTGTGACGTCATAGCCGTTCTCTTATGATTCTAACGTAGCCCTAGCTGCTTTAGGACGATTCTTCTAGCTCTCACGCCTGTACAGCAGCCCTCTCTATAACTATCTTTGTTCTTTACGCTGTGAATTTATATCTAAACTGCCCGGACAGTATCATACCAAGTTCTTTCAAACTCATTGCCTAGAGGCTAGATTATAGTGGGGTGATAAAGAGACTATGAATTTACAAAGTATCTTCATTTAGAGATGGTGTGTTATCTATGATATCAGCTATGTATCAAGGTCGAACAATCTATCAAGTAGTCATTATCAGCTTACTGTTAGTCTTTACCGAAGTTCTATTATTGGGTGGGATAGTGATGGAAAGCATCTTTTCTATATGCCCTGTCATCATTAATATGGCGGTGGGTTAATGTCATTAAGGACATCAGAATTCGTAATCACAGTCACATCAAAATATATAGGTGAATAGATCAATCGACTAATAGGGCTACTGAGAGCTCTTATTGAATATTCAGGCACGAAATCCAACCCAACGATCGGCATCATATAGAAGACACAAAACAGAAAGCAGAAATATGGAAAGGGTATATATGCAAGAAGAAGATATAAGTAGAGACAGAGGAAGCATAGAATGAGTCCGAGGGTCCATATGAATATGATAAAAAAAGGACTGCACTGTGTCCGTCGAGGGCAACGCAAGTTTTCCTTCGTGAAGCACAAACAGTGTTACTCGGGTACAGCTAGTGTTTCCTCTTCGACTCTCTCTCGGCCGAGTCGCCACTAAGAATCTTTGATCTTTTCCCGTCACGTGGTTTTTCCGGGGCTGAACAAGTTGAAGATTGAGCTGTATCCAGGGTTGGCTTTGGTCGGTTCTACCATTGAAACGGTGTGCTCTCGATCGCCGCCACCATTTGATGGGCGGACTTTTCTGGCACGTAAAGGTACCCCGCATGGATTTCGAAAAGCCACACAACTCAGAAAGTGGGCGAAGGCATGCTGATGATTTGGGCGCCGACACTTTGACCCCGGAGGACTTTGGCAAGGGGTGAAGGGTAGCGAAGCCGTAGATTGATTGTGAACATACGGCACTGCTGCTCATACCGGGCTGAACATGGCGAATTGAAGAGGCCATAGTAAGTATGCCTTGACTACAGTGCACCACTTCCTAGCCCTTCGACGGCGACGTTCTCTTTTCCGTGCTTTGCCGGTAGTCCGTGGGGCTGTACTTCCAAACGTTCCTTCGTTGGCATCGTTGGGTAGTTGAAGGTACTTCCCTCTGAATCGCAGACCATTCTTTGGTGGAATGAATCTGCCAGAGACGTGATCCAGTAAAGGTATATCGTCCATTTGGGATGAGAGCTTGAGGTTGTGGAGTCGGATGTTGAAACTGAGCAGTCCCTCCTCTCTTGTACCAAAAGTCCGAACGGATAAAAGTCGGTGGCCTTGAGAAAGAGGAGACCTGAGTCTGAAGGTCGAGAGAAGGGGAAAGAACCAAGAATACCCCAAGAGATATCTCTTATAATATCTATGTTTCATGTTCCATTCACCGACCTCTGACTGCACGTGACTTGGTGTCCCACAGATCGTTGGAGAAGTCCGGATCGGGGGAGGATTGTCGATCGTGTCGGCCGAGAAACGAAACAAATGCCACAATGACGCTGAAAACTTGGGGTTGAAGCATGCATGTCAGATCTTGGCGTGGTGGTGCTGACACCACATCGATGCAAACTCGCCTAAGCTTCACCTAATGGTCATCATTGGTCTACTGGATTGGCTGGAACCAACCTGCACCTTCTCTTGATATTAATATCCTTTATGAGACAAACATCCTCCGGGCGAGAAAAAGAAATCCAATTCTAGGGTATGTGCGGAGTAATGTTATTTCTAGATCGGAAGCCACCAGATGCCTCGATCCATTGATATACACACAAAAAAGGCCAAGCAAGCCACTCGTCAGCCACCGGAGATCGAATGAAATCACACCGCTCAAAGTCCGCCCGATGAACTTTGTGACTTTGAATCCATGTAAATCTCATGATGAACCTGGATCCCCTGCTTCAGCTCATCTTCTGGCATGGAATTCAGTGCCCTCATGGACTCGGTTGAAGTTCGGTCTCGTGAGGCAACGATTCTTGTGGTCTGTGAGATAGCCACTTCAGATAGGGGATACAAGTGATCCTGCAGGCGTTTGAAATGGTCAACCTGTGGTGCTGGCGGTATTGATTTGCCCGACTCCTCTTCGCTACTACCGTATGAGGAAAGCTTAGATTTCCCGTGAAACGTCGTCGTAATCAACTCGGATAGCCTTGCATAGCATGGGGTCATTAATGGTATGCAGCCTGCAACGATACCCAAGCAAGGTTCGAGTATGTTGAAAAGCATGGCAGGGGGCGCGCTGTAGGTAAAATCTCCAAAGAAATTTTCTTGGATATAGACCATCCGTAGAATAGTAACGGCAACAACTCTATAATCAATGTCAGCACTCTTCAATTGGTCTGTAGTAATCGCGAGGAATCTCTACTCACACAAATCCAAGAGAAAACAGGAACATGAGTCCTAGTCGCCGAGGCAAACTGAGACGCAACTGCCAGAATACTGGCATAGGAAGAATGACACATGCCAAGTCGAAAAGGCCTGCAATGATACCTGAAGAGAGCCAAAAGGCGTGGAAGTCTGCGCATTTGCCCCCTTCGATTGATAGGTCCCAGTTGTATGCAAATGGTCGGCAGAGAAGAAAGTTTGCAAGAAGCTCTCCCGCCCAAAAAATGACAAGGAGGACGAACTGGATCTGGGAAGCGATCCTAAGCCACCGTTGTGGAAATATCGTCAGGTAGAAATGAGTGATTGACATCTTAATGAAGCAGTTTGCACTGATCCAAAGGATCGGAATGATAAGGACCAGCTTCAGATGCGAATATTAGCCTCCAGTCTGAATGGAAGTGTTTCTGGACAAGAGGGACGTACCTTGAGGTCAAATGTAATTATATCTTCACTAAGCTTGCTCGCGCTGACTCCGAACTTCCCTTTCGTTGCAGCTATCCTGTCAGCAAACACTCTCGCATAATGGAAAAGAGTTGTCCTCTACCTAAGTTCAAGGCTATCACGAGCCCTACGGTGGTCCCCTTCACATGTTTAGTGAAACATCTTTAGGAATACAATTTAGAAGGTCCTTACATAGGCCAAAATCATAAGATAGTCACTGATTTGGAGCCGCGCTCCTTTGATCCGTCGGGACCAAAGCCGACCGAGCATAGCAATGGTTGCTACGCATAATAGTAGATTGGTGGCCGCCAATTGGGCTGTCCGCGACATGGTTTTGATCATCTTGTCGACTGATGTGTCGTGATGTTGTGGCCAGGTTGAGCGAAAAGTCAGGAATATGTTCTAGAGGATTGTATAAGATACACATCTACATCAGCCCCGACAGAGAATTTAAGATAACAAATCCTGGACCTGCCACGCGCAGTTGGGGGTGAGAAGGCGTAAATATCTTACCTTGCAGCTGCTGACAAGGGCGTGTCAGCATGTGGCCCTCCCAACAAGGTTGATAACATCCAATGATAATGTGTATCACTGAATCTTCTGCTGCATGAATTATCTTCAGCAAGCCAAATTGCTTGGCACGGACCTTGGCTCAGACCTGTTTTCAGGCTCAGCCTCGCATTCCGCTCTTAATCCTCGTTCCTGATTGGTACATTTTAAAGGAAAAGACCCAGGATTCCGGAGTCCGATAAAGATAGTGTTTAGTTGGCTGATAGACAAGGCGTCTGCCACGTGGGTGGAAGATCGATCTGTTCGTATTAACAGGGGTCTTGAACCCGACATCCTGAAACTTGCGAGACCAACAATTTAGAAAGGAAAGTAATGAATGTTACACGAAAATCCAGCTGATACAGGAGCATCGAGTCTGTCGCGGAAAGTGGGCTCGTTAACTGTAACTTATCTTCCTGAGTCCATTCGATAAGGGTGCTATTCGTATTTCGATCGGGGCGATATCCCCGGACTTTTTGATCTCCAACTGTTGGGCTTGGTTGATAAATCTGTCGACCGGGAACATCGCTTACAAAGGTCGCCGTTTGGCGCTTGATCGGCCTTCCTGGTATGGCGGCTTTCGGCTTCTAGAAAAGGTCCATTTGGAAGTAGGCCCTTGCAAGATGAGTGTAACCAGAGTGATAGGCGGAGCGTATTTGGAAAAGGTGGCTCAAATATCAGCTCGGATGCTCTCAAGTTGAGAGAATGCAATGGCTCTAAATTCTGCTAATTCAACTTCAAGATCCATCTTATATTCTGTGGCTAAGTAACATTTTATATAGCTTTTTAAAGGGTGTCTAGAATAAGAACTTTTCCCAGACGGCTTGCTGGATCTTTAGGATCCCAGGTGGGAGTCTGGTAGAATAGGAACCGGGCATGATTACTGGAGCTGTTTTAATGATGACGAGATAGCACGTACACATTCTCTATAAAGTCCTGGACAATGTTGGTGATAAGTAGAGAAGTATGATGTATACTTGCCTACTCCATCCGAAGCTAAAGTCAAGTATCCAGAATAGATGAGCTGTATCTTGGATAACCCATTGTTTTTTGTAAATAGGTCCACTGTGAACCCGAGGAAGAGTAGTCTGCTTGAAAATTTTGAGGAGGGGCAGTTAATGACAATGATCGGGAATTCTTCTCGGAAGGTCGACACATGTAGGCCAGAGCTGAGTCCATGGGCGTGGGCGATACGCGTTCATGAGACCACGTGCATTCGACCTCTCAAGCTCTCTCTAATGCACTGTCACCTATAAGCAAGGTAGTCGAGCAGCTCCAGCATGGTGAACGAAATTTGGTCGAAGAATCTTTCGCCAAGTTTTGCAAAGTGCATTCTCGGAGCAGTTTGAATAGCGGCGGCCTCTTTTGAGACGAAATGATCCGACCCGTAGATATAGAATCGTGAGCTCCTACGATAAAGAACGAGATGGAAAAGAAGGAGTGGTCATGGTGCGGGAAGTGCGTCTAACTTTGAACGTTATCTAACCAAATGTGGTATAGTGGATTTCAAGACACACCTTAGGACTGCACGAATTCAATGGCCTGCACCGTAGATGTCGGAGAGTGCTAAAGCTTAAGAGGATTGAAATCAAACGTAATAAAGTGGGAGATATATTCTATCTAATAAGGAGGAGTAGTAGCACTAACAACAGAGAGGAATTTAGGATAGCTAACATCTAGTCGAACCTCAATCCTCCGCGGAAGTCCTACAACTTTGTCCTCTTCCTACATACCGCAATTGGCATTGCTAAAGGTGCTATAAAACCATCTTCTACACGAAAACAAAACATATCTAAACTCCGGTGCACGAGGTGAAGCCAGGTCACCATATGCAGACCTTGTAATTATCAGATATTCTATGCGCAAGGTAGTAGAGTAGGCATTTCTGTCTTTGGGACACAATAAATGGGTGGCTTTTTTTAAAGATATACTTATTCTAATAACTTTAACCATGTTACATTCTTAATTCATCTAGCTAAAGCTAATGGATTGGTGGTATAAGAGGAAGGAAAAGGAAGAGGGAACCAAGACTCGTTATATTTTTATATAAATACCCAGTATTGTGAAGTTGAGAAGAAAGACTAAATCAAGGCTATCCGAATAAGCTATCGCGAATGTGGACCTAGACAATCGTAACGATCTCTTTTTGGAATCTCTTAGGATCAAAGTCTACAAACTCGGGAAACTGTGCTGATTCCCGATCTGGTGCCCAGGGATGAACGAAAATGCCAATCCTTCGATACTAGCCTTCAGTATCTCTTGTTGGGCGTAAGATCAAACCAAGTAGACGACCTTCGTCGGCCTCTGTCCAGCTGTGGTCACCTGGAGGTTGATAAAGGACCGCAAGATGGAATGCCTCACCGTGGTCATTCTGTGCGGACTCCTCTATAGATTCTCCATCGTATCTGTTCCAGCAACGCTCATACTTGGAGGCTTGAGGTGGCGCAACTCGACCATGGCTTTGTCTGATGGCTCCGGTAAGGCGAGCGTGGCCACCAGTGACCTGACCAAATGTGTCTTCGCCCATTGTAGTGACTTCAATCTCAACGATTTCCACCAAAACTGTCATTGTTGAGCTTCGAAGGTCGATTCTAAAATATCTCATGCTGTGATTTACTGAAGCCCAAGACCAGGACGGTGCTGAGTCACACGTCAATAGGATCGAAAGCCAAAAAAGCATTTGCTCACCACTTACCACGATAACACGTCGGATATAGTACTGGTGCCTTCTTTCTCTTTTCCGTAGGAAGATAGCAAATCCAAAGAATCGGCACTGTGAAATTTTTTCTCCATATGCCAGCGAGGTATTGATCGTTCAGTACTGCATGAAATTTCTTCGCAAGCCCCGATATGGCAGGAAGAGTATCCGATTCAAATGTTAGCTGACATTTTGTATAGTCCTGCACGATGTAAAGCCACTTTTGGTGCAAACTAAGAGGCGAACCTTCCCGGAGCAGTTTTATCATTTTAAATGGGACTCCACTCATGCCAAATGCGTCTTGGGATACTGAGAACGTGGATGAAATCCCGGCTGGGAATGATTCGCACGCTACAATTTCGGAACATTCCCAAGCTACCTGATAACGAGAGAAGTAAAGCGTCCGAGGGCTGAGCAACCGTTCTTGGAGGACCCAGCCGCGGTAAAGTAGTGCGCTGTGTCCAAACTCGTCCAGGCTTCGTTGCAGAACTCCAAAGTGTATACTTCAGTGCTTTTTCCGTGCAATATAGATATAGAGCGGAGTGACGAGCTTTGGATCTCTTGGCCAAAATAATCCGCTTGGGGATTGAGGGAAATCGGAAGCGCCGGTAGCCGCGATGTTGCAGAGAGCGTTTTCATATACAGAGCCCATTCTCGATGCCTCATTTAGCCAATCGTCTTGATCATTCTGAATGATGCAGAGACAATCGATCCATAGGTACTGGACACCGAGTCGTCTCGCAACAATGATGGCGTCTTGAAAAGTCCGAGGCAAATCTTCCAATTGAATCCTTTGTCTCATTAGATGCAGATTTGAGCCTGTGAGCTTTGGCATTTCTTGCTCGCGCCAACGGTGGCTCAAAGTCAGATATTTGATACTTGATGGCTCTGGGACGTCTTCGGACAAGATGACCATTCGAAGATCTTTAGACTCAGTAGTCTCCCCAATGTCAAGGGGCCTCGTAGACAATATCCGTGTCCTTCAGCGGGCTTTGTGTCACAACAGCAATGGCGAGTGACACATTGTCGTAATAAATGTGCCGCAAGATCCATTGAGCACTCGCTCCCTGAGTTGTCCTGCAGTAGGCGAGGGGAATTCTGGGGGCGAAAGCTTGGATGGCATCTCCAATCTAGCAATTCGTGCTGGCCTTCACAAATTTCCATTGCAAGAGCAAAAGTGATATTGACGATGTATTCACAAGCCGCTGTATCAAATATGCCGTGGAAGATCATGAATTGGGCACATTCAACTCTTGTTCCATTAGATCCCCATAGAAGCCAGCCCATAATACTCGTATCCTTCGAATGCTTCATTGGAAGCAATGATATTTCGTATGAAAGCTGGATGCAGAGCGCACAGCCTTCTTCAACCGCATTTAGTATACCACCGTATGTATACCAGTGGGAGAAGCGAAACGTAGGGGGTTCGGCGTCATCATCGGGACGATAGAATAGATTTCGGCAAACCGGACAAAGTACGGACTCCATATGCGGCAGTGTGAAGTCATAGAGATATTCCAAAGGAGTGAAGAGATGAAGAAGTTTCGACATTCTGCGAGACTGACAACAATGAAGGTCAATAGAGCAGGGTTAGTACGACGATTCATAATATGGGCATGGTTCATCATCCACATCAAGTGATATGGATCGTGAAACCCGAGGAGTATGTCTGCTATAAGCACCACCTTAAACCTGCTACACAAAGTCAACCCGGCCTGTGTGTAGACCGTTCAAGGGTGGTCGCTCCATGAGCCGTACCCTCAGATAGTTTTAACAAGTGTGCAGCTTTGGATAGGTAAGAAAATGAGAAATATTGTATACCAGGATATAAGCTTCTAGTAGTCTACTACTACTTTTTCGTAGGTTTATACATGAAGATGTTACAATGTGAAGGAATACAATGTGAAGGATTACAATGGGTGTCATTATTAGTCGTACCGGGGACTTCTAAAGCTACCTAATTCTAGGTAGATCCTATTGCATAAGCTTCTTTTAGGCTTCTTTTAGATAATCTCAAAGATGGTAACTTACTTTCATGACTTACACAGAGATTGAATCAGCTTTACAGGCTGGG
>AJFK01000135.1:0-103451 GCA_000467715.1 Hysterium pulicare CBS 123377
TACCCCCCCCGGTGGATAGCTCGAGTAAGAGACCGTAGAGCACACACTCCGTCGACACAGAAGTTGAAGTAGTGAGACAGATGTAGATCTCCTATCCGTAAAGACTCTGATTGGGCTGAGAGATGAAAGAGACGTACAAAGGTACATTTTAGATTGAGGTGGTGGACATCCTGCGTGTTACCTAAGCAGTCGAGCCATACCTAAACAGGAAAGGCTCGATCTCCGCACCTGTGAGCGTCATTTACCTCTTGCATGTTGGTGTTTAATACAGGATTCGAGCTCACACAACGCATCCTTTCGTAAATAAGGTAGACAGTCTGCGGTTTCGACCTTTACATTTCGTCATGAGTCTTACTAACAAGTTCTTCGCAGTGGGGGATTTCCTCTTTCAGATCTGCTCTCCTCGTACCCGTCAATTCCTCTCACTAATGAGCCCGATGCAGGCAGATGGGCCGCGTTGATTCTTCCACCCGATAAGGAAAGCCCTAGGGTAGTGTCGAAGTTCAGACCCCCTGGCAGCGGAATCACATGCCGACCCACTGTTTGATCGTTGAGCTCGCTTGCGAAAGATACACTGCAGATCTGCATGGTGCATATGCATGTGAAAGTTATCCCAACGACGACCCTTGCTATCGTACTTGGAAATCCCATGAGGGCCTTGTGGGGCTGCCGTGTAACGCGAGGCGGAGACGAACTGGCGACATTCCGAGGCGCTGCGTCGGCACATGCGTTTTTTCAGAGGCATGTGCTGGCAAAGGTTGAGGTTGAGTCGAAGCTTGTGCCCGTGTTGACCCGTGGAGCGATTATCAAGCCACGAGAGTCTTAACGCCACAAATGTATGCAGTTCATGAGTCGGAAACCAGGCCGGACAGCGGGAGGCAGGGGCGACGGAAACGATCTTCCTTCTCACATGCATGGAAGCGTTGCATTTTCTTTCAACAAGATTGCGGTTTCTTTCAACGCATGGCCAACCCCAATTTGTAAAAGTTCACGATGTACATCCCCAGATAACGAAATCAAGAAGCCCAGTAACAAGACTGGCTGCTCCAGTATGTCAGCTTGTCGCAGGATCATTGCCCTGCATGACCCCACACTTGCGAACAGCAATCTCACAGAGATTGCTGAGGTAGTCAAGGCAATACCAGTTCGAAACACTTGAAGCTCGCCTGGGAAGCAGCAAGCGCTAGCATTCGTTCCTGTCTAGATCCTCAATGTCTATCCAGGTCGCACCACAGCACGTAAGAAACTGTAACTCTCAACGTAACGCCAGAAGCTTACCCAGAGCGGATCACGACTCACGATGACGGCCAATATCGAACCGTATTATTTGACCGTTATGGCACCGCAATGCGGGATGTCAGATACATGCATGGTCCCATGGATTGGTTGACAGCAAGGACACAAAACCCTATTCACAGGCAGAAGTGGGAAGTGCTGGTTATTATTGGTGAAGGAGGCATACGGCTGCAACGCCTTATCGTGACGTTGGAGGTCTGTGCGCCCACGTCGTTCTGTGGCTTTCACATGCAAGAAACTTGCTTTACGCCCAGACAATATCAACCACCCATCACCCAACATTTTCCCACGAACAGAGTCCTCGTAACAGGCTCCTCTTTTACACAGATCTCACATCAACATTCAATTCGAGTCCATTAAGACACCGTCTAACGTTATCTGGGTAGGTAAGTAATGATCAAAGATGACATGCGTACATGACCGTTATCACATGCAAGACGCCATCTCAACGTTCGCTACTGATACACCGTATTCAGAGACACGAGCCACCACAACACCCAACAACGCATAAAGGTACGTCAAGGCTTGCAGAGTGCCCCAATAAATGTGGCACCTTCTGCCACACCACCTTTTTTTCCGAGAGACCTTCCATCGAACCGGTTCTAACGCAGCCTTATTACCAGACTTCCATCCACCCCTCCCTCCTCTTCATGCCGCACGCTGAGCAAGAAGATACTCCCGTCTCTCCCACCACCATGAGCGCCCCCTTGACCAACGGCGAGAAGCCAAGTTCTAAGGTTCTATCTGTAAGTTAGGAATCTGTTCCTGCATTGCGGACCACCTTCAGCATCACATTATCCTTTCACGCCCGCGGAACTACCCCTCCACCACGTTCTAAGACGACACCATCAACTCGAACATCGACTTTGACGCTAAAAACCATAACTGACTCTGCCTGCCAGCACCTGACATCCTACCCCCTCGTCGCCGACTCCCTCGAAGTCTACAAGCAAAACCCCTACGGCGCAAAAACCCTCTCCATCGCACACACAGCCTACGACCGCTTCGCTTCGCCCTTCCTCCCCTACCTACAAACCCCTTACTCCTATCTACACCCATACATCTCGCGCGCCGACGAGCTCGGTGACGCCGGCCTCGGAAAAGTCGACTCCACCTTCCCGATCGTGAAAGAAGATACAGGCAAACTCAAGGAGACAGTGACGGACTATGCGTTCTTCCCTCTTCGATTAGCTGGGCAGGGCAAAGAGTATATATTCGGGACATTCAACGATGAGTACAACAAGACACCGGGTGATGGCGGTGTCGTGAAGCTTGTCAAAGCGGGTATCTCGGCTGAATTGAAGATGGGATTTGATGGGTATAACTTCGTGCTCGGATATCTGAAGAAGGGGAAACAGGAGGGCGGGAAGAAAGTCGATCAGATCAAGGACTAAGTTCATTGTGACCCAAGACGAAAGGATGAGTACATACGGCAGGTATTGAGTTGTCGGGCTGACGGATCTCACATGGCTATCAAATTGGGAGATCATCGTTTTAACTTACTTCGATCTTTCACCTTTTCATCTATGGCTAGATTCGACTTGTATCATGATACCCTCAACGTGCATTCCGAGGGTGACAGCGACGGAGTGGGCTTCGGATGTATGGTGCGGGTGTCTGAAAATCTTTTCTCGATCTCTCACCTTCTTTGTCTGGTGTATTGATGGATTTGTTGTTTTATGACCATTTTGTGTGTTTTTGTATGTACCTTGTTCTTGTAACGAGGTACCCTAGGAATAGAATTGGGATAATATAATGGAGAATTTTCAATCTTTTTGCTTTGATATTGATGTGGAGATATGATGGGGAGAAGGGCAGCAGGTGTTGTATTGACAGCTGCGTTTTCGTTTTGGGATGATTTTGCGAGTCGGCGGCCGCTTACTTATTAGCCAGACGAAGTAATCCGGATTGAGACCCTGTGAGCTACAGGTAAGTTGAACAAAATTGTAAAACTGATAAAGCGAGCCCGAAATTTGTGTGGATGCATTTTGGTATTTGACCTAGACACGGCGCCTAAAAAGTATTTATCGGACCTTACTTATCACAAGCCAAAACATATGCTTAGATGAAAGGCATATCCATCTTTCAGCGTTCATGATTCTGCGGTGCCTTCTTCCACCGTTGATCATCCATTCACCTACGCCCAGCCGTGATATAAGGAAATACTCTAAAATCGTAACGGAGTGAAGAACCACCCTGGAGAGCGTCAGATGTATTCGAAGCGGTCATGAGAGAAATGAGGGTATCGTACTGTTCTTTCCCGACTGGTACCTCTCCTCCAAAGCTTTCTTCACAGTCTTCTTAGCATCCTCCCGCTGTGAAACCTCTTTGAATGTGTCGGCAGTGAGGACCCCCTTCAAGTTCTCGAGTTCGAGGGTGTATCGAGTCTATTCCATCATCAGCTACCATGTCCCCGCTTCCAAATAGGTTTCTTCAAGGGTTGCACACCGGCATCAAATGGGTGTAGTTGACCTGCTTAACGAAAGGCTTGACCTTCGACCTCTTCTGTTGCTTCGCTTTCGACATGCGGCGGGTGACTTGCGATGGGTAGCGCTCGATACCGGCGACGAGGGCGTGAGGGAAGGGGTGCGTCTTGGTTCCGTTGTCCAGAGGCTGGATTATCACGCACTTCTTGCCGGCATAGCGGCCTCGTGTGATGATCTATCGTCATATGTGAGCAATTGGTTGAGAGCGCGTTGGGAGCGAGATGCGAGGGTGCAACGTACGACAACTCTTCCGACCTTGAGGCTGTAAGAGAAATATAATTAGCAACTATTCGATACAAAGCCAATGGGGCCGCGAGAAGCAGAAACTGAAGTCTCGCCGGAGCGGATTTGAACAGGCCATGTCCCTTCAAATCGCTCCACGGCTCCGATTCGTGAACTTCCACGGTGACGTAGGATTGTGTTCGGGAAAACTCACAACTTCATCTTGACTGTTTCTCTCGGTTCGGGGTGGATTGGTGGTGGTCGGATTTTGGATATCGTTGTTGAAGCCGCAAAATGAGAGTGGGCGGAGCGGAAAAACAAGCGAGCCCTGTGCGACGGCTAAACCTCGGCTTTTCCTCCGACCTCGAAAAATTCCAGACTTCCCCGCGACAAGACGATGGCAACCATTCACGACCAGGATGAAGATCAAGGCTCTCAGCAGGTCGACGGCCTCTGCTCAGGCGCCCGGTTCGAGTGTCACTCGGCTGTCCAGGAACCTTGATCCCGATCTTCACCCATTCGAACGAGCACGAGAATATACCAGAGCATTGAATGCGACAAAGCTTGAGCGCATGTTTGCAGCACCTTTCGTCGCAGCATTTGAGCCAGGTCATGTCGACGGGATATACTCGTTTGCGAAAGACCCAGAATCGTGTGTTCAGGACCCTGTTTCTCACCCTTTGCGCAGGACTAATTTGAATCTATAGACTCGAGCACTTCGCTTCGGGAAGCGGTGATGGAATTATAAAAGTCTGGGATCTTCCGAGTCGAGAGGAGATATTCCAGGCCCAGGCGCATGAGAACATAGTAAAAGGGATGTGCTGGACAAGAGACAAACGTCTCATTACTTGCGGAAGCGACCGAACGATCAAGCTCTTCGATCCGTACAACACACCGACCAAAAGCCCACCGATAGCAACGTGGCTCGGCAATCATGCTTTCAACTCTGTTGCGCACCATCGATCTCTCCCATCTTTCGCTGCCTCAAGTAGCTCCATCTCCGTCTACGATGTCTCCCGCTCCTCCTCAACCCCTACACAAACGCTCTCCTGGCCAACCGCCGTCGATACAATAAACACCGTCTCCTTCAACCAAACCGAAACCTCGATCCTTGCATCCACCGCCACAGATCGCGCCGTGATTCTCTATGACTTACGAACCAACTCACCTCTACACCGCACAGTTCTCAATTTCGCCTCGAACTCAATTTCCTGGAATCCAATGGAAGCATTCAATTTCGCCGTCGCAAACGAAGACCACAACATCTACATATTCGACATGAGAAACATGAAGCGGGCTCTCAATGTCCTCAAAGGGCACGTCGCAGCCGTCATGAGCGTCGAGTTCAGTCCAACAGGAGAAGAGCTAGTCAGTGGATCCTACGATCGCACCGTGCGACTTTGGGAACGAGCGAAGGGCCACTCGAGGGATATCTACCATACAAAGCGCATGCAGCGCGTATTTTCAGTCGCTTTTACCCCCGACAACAACTACGTCCTCTCCGGCAGTGATGATGGAAATATTCGACTCTGGCGCTCCCATGCTTCGTCCCGACAGGGCACCAAGTCCTTCGCCCAGCGACAAAAACTCGAATACAGTGAGGCGCTTAAGGAGCGCTACAAGCATATGCCTGAGATTAGGAGAATAGCTAGGCATAGACATGTACCGAAGCAGGTCAAGAAGGCAGGCGAGATCAAGGGTGAGGAACTGAAGTCTATCAAGAGGAGAGAGGAGAACGAGAGGAGGCATACCAAGAAAGGGACTGTGCGGCGGAAAGCTGAGAGAGAGAAGATGGTTTTGGCGAACGAGCAGTAGAGTGGTGTGTGGAAAATGGATTATGTGGCCTTGGTTTATGCATGGCGATGGCGTTTAGGGCATGGTGATGAGTAAAGGTTAAATTATTACTCTTAATCTATATTAAAGGATAAATTAAAAATTTTATATTTCTTAAACTTTTTTTCTTAAGTGTAACTAACTAAAATTGTTTAATAAGGCTATGGAGTAGCTTGATTTACGCTATAGACAGCGCTTTATACCACTTCACACAGGCCGATTCGTCTATGCAAGCCACTGACTTTGAAGTTGACTGAATCAGACACAGATCCTTAATGGTGAGGGAAAGATATGTGGCGCACAACTAATGGAACTTGAGAAGTGTGGACGGGGCTATCTTTGAGGATGTAGACATGATCTTAGAAGGAGAAAATTTATGCGGATTACTTCTTGGAGAAATAGCTAGATAAGGAGGGGTAAGGTGCCTTGAACGTATAAGACGGCTTAAGTGAGGACATACGGAGGAGGTGTGTAGATGGGACATGATCTCATTTCGTGGACGAATCCAGCATGGGTAGCATGACAGCTTTACTACATTCAAGGCTGCTTTATGAATCATTAAGGAGAGAGGCCTTATTTCTTTTCCAGCCTATCTTAAAGTAAGACATACCTACTATTCTACTCTTCAGCTTAGTTTAAGGGGGGCGACTGAGTTCAACCCCTTTCCCTAAATCCGAATAATCTGTGTACAGCAAAAACAACAGAATTTAGTGAGAAACACACATCCATCAACCTTCAAAACACTAGCCCTCTCTTAGTTCTTCAGTAAACCCTTAGTCCACTTCCCAATCGCCCCCGCCGTCTCCTCGGGCGCCTCCTCTGCCCCAAAATGTCCCACGCCCCCTTCCAAACCCACATCCGTAATCTGCACGCCTTCCTCAACCCAATCCTCCCATTCCTTCTTTATCGCGTATCGTTTCCCGATATAGTCGACGCTATAAATCAACAAAACCGGAACTTTAATCTTCCTGCCCGCTTTCTGGTCCTCAACTTGGGCATCGACATCCACAGTTGCGCCAGCAGCGTAGTCTTCGTTCGAGGCGCGGATGACGCTGGGATCGTTGAAAAAGGCGCCGTAGACAGAGTAGCTGTTGTCCGCTTTGAGGAAGGAGAGACCACGGTCGGATTTTCCGCTCTGGGATGGGTTGTTAGGGGCACAAGGAATTGGAAAAGTATGTAAAGGGAAGTCATACCCAGCGTGATGTCATATCTTCGCACCATCGCGCGCCGCCGTAGGCGGAGATCATCTTTGTTGCTAACTCGACGTTGGCGAGGAAGGGCCAGTGGAAGTAGCCAGTTACTTCTCTGGGGTTGGACGATGCGCGCCATTGGACAATAGTTGGGACCTATGTTTATATGTTAGTTTTGCGTAGCGTGATGCTGGGGGGGTTCTGATAGGAGGTTAGAAATTTAGTAGAAATCCCTTCTATCTAAGATCAAGCTCTAAGAAAATAGCATCCTGAGTGATCTTCTTAGAGAGGGAAAAGACATTTGACGCTTTTTACCTAGTTCAAACGTGTTCTTTAAACCACGATGACTATGCTACAGTCGGTCGGACACATGTGAAGGAACTGTGGATTACGCAACCGCGTACGGCTCTCGTTTAGAAGAGGTACTTACGATATCTATCAACGTGACTCCCAGAATTTTGAAGCCCTCAAATCCGGAAACCGTCAGTCGATGCGCGACACGAGCTCCTCTATCATGGCCAATCAAAACGATTAGAGCTGGGCTTGCTGAAGACGCGCTCGTGCCCGTCCTTTTCAGAAGAGTTTGCAGAGCAGAAAGGATGGCGTTGCCAACGGAGAGTTTGTCGTGTTTCTCAATCGGTGGGCTATTACCATAGCCAGGAAGATCGGGAACGAAGAGGGGAGTTGATGAAGGGAGAAGTGGGATGAGCTGTATTTGAGGGTATCAATGTCTAAGCCGGTTTTGACGGGGCTCTTGTGTGGATGCTCACGTGTCGCCACCTAGATAAATGGTCAATAGACGGTATACGACTTGGAGGGAAGATGTATACATGAATGCAGATTGCGGGTATCCATGGATAAGAACGAAGACCGGATTCGTCTCCGAAACGGATTCTAGCCCTCGACTGTAGCAGTATACTTGTGCTTCATTTACGCTCGTCCGCTTCAAGCCTAGGGCATCAAACTTTTGATTTTGGGCGTCCATTGCGAAGCCTTTCTAAGTGCCCTGAACTCTAGAATCAAAGAGGATTGGTAGAGTGATGACAAGTATGAAAAGAATGGAACGAACAGAGTGGAGGAACCAGAACTGAAATAGAGCTGTCAGATACGTTTAAATTGTGGACTCAGGAAAGACTTCAATTAGTAATTCCTACGCCCTCCGATCAAGAGTTCGTTGATCTCTCATAAAGACGGGACTAGTGAGATGCGGGGATGACGTCGGCAAATGGATGCTGGCTTTCACAGAGCAAGAGTCGTTCTGACAACATCTACGTTTACCCAAACAGACGAATCACCAACGCCACAATGAGTGTCATGATCTTGTTTTCTACATATACAACGATACCAGGCTAAGTACACGACGATTTGATGCCTGCTGAGGGCGAGATACTCCTCTAAGACCATGTTACCAAGGTCGAACAATGTATGCAGACAACAAGGAGAGTCGTTACAAGGTCGATGCGAGCCTAGATTTCAACCACTTATGACACCCACTATGGCCCCCGGTGCAAAACTAATTCTCGGCCCTACCGAAACTCAAGCAATTCAGTACTGTCATCCTATCCGCATATGACAGATTTTGTCGACCTAAGAAAGGCTGAACAAGCTTCCGTTCCATCCATACGCCCTATTCAGTCGACGTCCAAATCGCCTCGCCCATGAAAAGGGAAGCTTGGGTGAAGGATGAGGTTCGTGGAATTGGATGCCACGTTCGACATCCAAGTTCGTTGGGGTGAACTGCCATGCGGAGCCATGTAGCTTTACTGCGGAAAACCCGGTCGAGACCATTGCATGTAAGAAGTCTGCCCACGGAATATCGCCAGGTTGATTGGCCTCATACGGGGAATAGAAAAGGGTCCTGAAGACCTTGAGAGCCCGCTTGTCCACTTGAAATGTGGACTGCGTGTCCGGTTGGTGGTGATCAATTGGCTCCGACGTAGGCTGACCATCAGAAAGACTGATGGCGGCTGCTCCCCTGGTCTTCGTCTTGGCCATTGGTTGATTGATGAGGGTCATTTTGTCAAATTGTCCAGTGACCTGGCTGGCCTTATCGTGGGATTGGGTAAACGGTTGATAGTCACGGTCTGCGCCAGACTTCAAAGCCGGAGCAGGCTCCATCCACTTAGGCGTTCGCTCGATTGTGCGGTCTTCTGCTAAAAGAGGGCGGATCATGTCATGCTGTGACTTCCCTGTCTTGCTCCTGTAGTAATTATCAATATAGTTCCAGAAAGCGTCAAGGTTTGCCTCCGCCGTTCGTAAAGCCTCGATATTTGCTTGATTCTGGCGTTTATTGGCTGGATAGTAGAATCTACTATTAGATGGATCACCAAGCCAAGCCACTGGTGATCCATGGTCGAACTTGTTCCTTAGAACAGCTTGCCAACCACCGAATGAATCTCGATATTTTTCCAAGAGATCACCTTCCCGCAATGCCATGTCGTCTTCAATTCTGCGAGCCCATGGTTGGAATAGATGGAGTTGATGGAGGCATTCCGCGATGATAGATAGATCCGAGATGTTCGACGCAACCCAAGAGGACAGCAAGCTTTTTGCAGAAGGTTTATTCTGAGCAAGGCGTTCAATCTCATCCATGGCCGTATGAAGTCCCATCAGACGGAGTTGTTGTTCGTCCCAAAGAACTCCGAATAGATACATCAAACGATCTTTGACTTCATCTTGCCTATTTCTAGGGAGGGACACTAACCGAATGATGTTCATGTCTTGCGCAGGCTCTCTAGCCCAGAAGTTACGGAAAGGGGGTGAAGCAGGGATCCCCATCTTGAGAACACCAATGACATCCTTGCTTGCACACTGTAGAAGAAATCTGGTGAATTGAAAAGCTTCAAAATAGTCCTTTGGTAAATCCTCTTTCGGTTGGATATTGACGTATTTTGTCCCCAGCTGTTGCAATAGAATGACTTGGCGATAGACCTTGTCCCAAGTGACGAAGGAGAAGTAAGCGTCCGTCACGATGGTATCTAGAACCCGGGTCCCAAGGATGTCAGATGACGCCGTGAAGACAGGATGCTTTCGACCCAATGTATCCAGCATAATTTCTTGCCGGTGCTCCTTGTATTCTTGGACTGTATCTGCAAAATAGCAGGGATCCTCCCTTAGGGCCCATATATGATCCTCGGCCAAATTCCGACGAGCATATACAAGATCTCGCAGCCGTGAAGAATCCAAATGCGCTGGGATTCGGTAAGGAGCCTCCGTCGCAACGATATCAAGAGAGCTATAGTTCGTGTCCTTTGCGGAAAGGCTTGTGGGTTCTGCCTGTACGGGAAGCTCACTGCTTGTAAGAGAGCCTGGAGGAATGTCGTGTAGTATTTGCTTGCAACAGTCCAACAGAAACCTCCAAATTCTCTGCTGGATCTCCAGGGTATGAAGACCATGGCCGGGGTGCATTCCAATACCGTTATTCATGTACTCGAACGCATCTTCATCATCATCCCAAGACACCAACTCGCCGTAGGTTTGTGGAGACTTCCTCTCAACAAACATCATGGTGTATCCGTTGAGAAAAGCAGGGAATACTGCCCCAGTTGTTTCGCTATACGCAGCAAGCTCGAGGTCTGAATGAGCAAACTTATCTGGATAGTGTCGCCCGCGTGCGTTGAGGAAAATGAGCAATGTTTGCAGCTTAAGCAAGTCTTCGAGGTTGATGTACGGCCATAAGTATGCATCTCTGAACCGAGTACCCTGTGCCCGCCGTGCCGGAGATTCTTTCATGAAAGCCTCAAAATCAGGACGATGCGTCGGCGACATGTTTGGCCAAGCGCTCAGAAGGATTCGTTTCTTCTGCTCCTTGGTTTTCTTCTGCCATCGTTTCCGTAAAACTTCCTCGTGCCTCTCAATAATGGCATTGAGCAGATGCCAATCAGAGAATAACTTATCCGACAGTAGCTGAGCTTCTTGCCGTACTTGGGCCGGCGAAGGAAAAGACGATGGTCTCGGCAGGCCAGCAGGCAGATTGCGAAAAAAGGCTTCCTGGTCCATTTCCTCTCGCCTAGTCTTTAAAGTAAGGAGATACTGAACAATCAATTGCTCTAGCTTATCTGCCAAGAGTGGAGGGACAACATGAGTTGAGCACCATTGAATGTCGGGAGAAGTATTGGTCCAATTTATGTAGTTCGTTACGTAGTGAAAAGAAAGTTAGGTAGTGACCGCGGCGAGTCAGGTAGTTGGCTAGTCTTCATTGGAGGGAATCTCATGTGATGTATCGGATTGGGATCTTTCGGTGAACGTAAAACATGGAATGCGGGTATTACTTAGTAATCCAGAGCCTTCTTGCGGACACGTGCGTGGGCTTTATATACATTGGCACTTTCTGGATAGGCTCGATGAGAGCAATTGGCTATGATGACGTTCACCAAGTCTAAACGAACTACGCACACCAATAGCATTGTAGTTGATGAAGGTAACTACGCCCTAGATCTATAGATCAATCCTTTCGCCATTAGCTGTTAAAGATGAAAGGGTATAGTTTTACATACTCTATCGTTGAGTGCATGTCCTTGTAGCACACTACAAGCATCATACCCGCATCCAACAGATGGCCTTAAGAGATTGTGAAGTCCTTTGAGTTCGGGATACTTACGGTTGTTTGTTGTAAGAAAATCGCCTTCATTCATCTTATTTGTGAAGTCTGCCTCCAAGACGCGAATGCACTTTGGCAGTAGTTCGCGGACTGAACGCGTGTTACCCAGGAACTCGTGGAGAGGATATCAGTTTCGATGAAGCCGGATCCGACAACACACTTTACTTTTGTGACTAACGTTCAAGAATAATATAGAAAAGGAGATAGGTCCGGCTTTTCGGAGGATAGGTCTACGCATACCCCCTTCTTTACTTCCAGTCCACAAAGCCGAATTGACCTCGGTACACGGCGATTAAACAAGTTGCTATCCTTGAGGCTGTTCGAAAGTATTATATGACAAAGGTAACTTCAGGACCTGTATAGCCAAGGGGGTTCGCAGCACGACGAATAATGACACCCGCCGTGAATGTGCTCAGTAGTCGGATTGCAATGATATTCAAAATTGACATTCCAGTTCCTCAGAACTGTTTCAGTCGGACGACATGATCGCCTTGTTGTTTGCATGATCTGCTACTGCCGCTCACGATCGCTGCCGTGGTCCAAACGAGCAAATTTCCCAAAATGGATGAAGTGTACTTATGTGGGATGGCAGCACACTGGTATCGAAGGGTCGTTGTTCGATTTACGACGTAGGAGCATTAGGATCACAGACACGACTCTGCACTGGTTTAATGTTTAGTGCTTGAATGAAGTCTTGTGAAGCGGTGAAAGTTATGCCAGGCCTTATTGCTCCTCTTCCTCTTCCTGGCTTTAGCAAAAACTGCGACATCAACGACTTTGCCGCTCAATAGCTTCAATATGGAATAAATGCTAGCTCACCTTATGATATGTCACTTTTCAGCTTGTTTCAATACCCGACACGCATCGAAAACATGGCTACCAAAGCATAGTCGAACGGGCGGCAGCGTTACGGAAGCGGATTCCTACTTCCCCAGTTTCGCGATCTTGGATCAGTGTTTCCCTCACCCAAAGCCATGACTGCTCAATTTCCCCGGACCAATGCCTGGGCATATGCGTGTCCTGCATTGAGAAGCAAGGCACCGACATGTCGTGTCATGCTTGACGAGACGAATCATTTTGACAAAAACGTGCGGCCACTGCTGCCTCTCCGCACCGAGCGCCAGCATCGCCCATTCGATATCAGCACGGCGAGATAATTAATGACACGGAGCACGAAAGCCCTTGGCAATATCAGCCTTTTGTTGCGCAACATGCCGAAAGCCCGACGGCGTCATCCTAGCCCATCACAACTGGCAGCCATGCGACGTGGAATTCCTGGCTTCGGGATACGGGTCAATAGCCAGTTGGCTTTATGCGGAGGATGGCGGAGGGATCGCGCGCGGCATGGCTTTGATGTTCCGGCTGCTTCCTAGAATCCTTCTCTGCCAAAATTAAAGTCTTAACGAAAAGGTGTTAAGGCACAGCCGAAACGTGCAACATTCTTCACAGGCTTCACAGCAGATATATCAAGAAAACGTGGTCTTTAGCGGATTCTGGGCCTTGAGATCCGCACTTCTGCCGGTTTCTGGGGCTGTGAATAGGGGGATGGCGGAACAACAACGTGAAGAAGTCAAAACGGCCTGGATCGCACCGTAAACCCTCAAAGCTTCCTCTCGTCAGTTTGAGAGTCAGGATTCAGCTTGAGCCTTGCCGCCACGAAGCCCGCAACTCTAGAAGCTGCGGTTCCATTGTCCAGAAGGGGCACTTCTTACGAGTCGTATCTTAAGCGTGCGGGCCATGGCTTCAGACCTTCCAGAAAAGTTCCACGTCTCCAAGAGGGCCAGGATGCACATGCGGCGGGCGGAAGCTGTCCCCGTTTGACGCGGCGGAAGAAGAGCGGGTCCTTCCAAGCGTGTTCGAGGGCCAGCCAACGCAAGGGGGAAGGGGTGGGGCACGACGTGCGAGGTTTCCCAGCTTCCCCGGCGCACCCACGCCTCCGGATCGACTCAGACGCTGCCTCGCGTGGGGAAGTGCATAAGGCGGTCAATGAATCTGTACTCAGGTCCCCCAGTCCGGGGTTGTGCGACTTCAGCCAACTACGGGCGCCTTTCCTGAGAGTCACGATGAGATTCCCTGATTTTGTCCACACGGAAGCGTGCGGCCTTCGCATGTACACGTCAGAGAAGCGGACCGCAGAAAGTGAGTGCTTGCTTTCTTCTTCCTTCGTCTGATGTCTTGATATCCGGAGAAGCCCTGAGATGTGGTGAGAAGCGTGGGAGGCATGTCCACCGTCCATGGCGCCGTGCGCGCTGCGGACAGACAAGTCACATCCATGGAACTGCAACATTGGTGAGAATTGCTGCTATTCCTGCTGCCTTTCCGCGATGTGACATGCCTGGATGCATGCCGCAACCTCAAACGGGCTGCACGCTTGATGGAGTGGAGAGCAAGAAAAGCCCCGACAAAGTTCCAAGCCAACGATGCCAACGTGGGCTGTGGGCGTGGGGTGCGCCATGCTTTTCATACATTCCCACCACATCCATGCTTACCATTAGCCTCAAACTCCCGGCAGCAAATCCATCTCGTTACGCTACATGTGCAACGGGTTAACGCAAGGGTGGTGGTGGGAAACTTTGTGCTCTGCGTGTCCGACCACATTCCGGCACTTTCATCCACAATAATATACCCTTTTTTTTCTTTTCTAGCTGCGAGTCAGTTTCAAGCGGTGTACATGCTATCTTTGATATAAAGGCCCCTCGTCCTTCAACCTGGGGTACGCAGTTTTGCTCTACCCTGATAATACTCGGACCTGGATTTGTCTGCCTGGCGCCCACCTCTGCCACACATAATCACCAACGTAATCACATCATCTTAATCCTCCTTTTTCTTATAAAGTCAGACCTGTGGTACAGACGTGAAACCCGACCCCAAGTACACAGCCAACACAATTCTCTCCTCTGAATAGAATCCCACCATTATCTTCGCATCCAAACCACCGGGTAAACCAAAATACCCACCATCCAATCCAACAACCACAACGCATATCCCTTAAAAGAGGCGCATTATTGGAGACATCCATAAAGGTCCAAAGTGAGTAAGCCTCAAATCACCGCATCAGCCTCACCTACATACAAATTCCGGGGTGACGTTTTCCCTCCGCGTCCGGCCAAGATGGGTGCCAGCGCATCCGCCCATTGATATTAAATCTGACTCATTTCCACACTAGGCCCTTGCATATTCAGCCTTCTTCCATACATTGTACATTTCTAAGATTTGCCCTCGGAGCTTGGGAGTCAGCCATACCGATATTGCCAACGAATTTTTCTTCGACCGCCACTTCATTATTTTCCGAGACAGCTCATCTACCCTACTCATTACGCCAGCGCACCCCACGGATTCTTCGAAAATAGATATATTTCTAGATTCCAGAGTTCCCACCCCACAAGTTCTCCTAATTCCCCAGACCAGAGGATTTGTAAACTTTTTGCCTTGCGAAAATTCTCCGAGCACTATCTCAAGATAAAACCAACCACTACTCCAACGAGCAACCAAACCCAAATCAAAACTCCAATTCTCATAGAACCCCGACTCTCGAGTCTCAAGTCCTCGAAGAGCCAAACTCGGAAACCAAATCCACCAAAGTCGAATCTCGATACCAAATCAACCAAAAATGCCAGCCACAAATACCCCTCGCCAACGCCTCTCCCTCCACACCCACTCCACCCTCGGCCATGACGTCTCCGCAGCCTTCAAAGCCTCCTCCACCCAAAGCCGAAGCCAAACAATCGAGGAGACACCCGCCCCTCCACCATCACCCGTCGACTTCTCATTTCCCAGCACACCGGCTGAGTCGAGGAGTCCGGGCAGCGAGACCGAGTCGTGGATGTCCCGAAAGGGGGACTAGACCCACGTCTAACTAGTAATAAGTGTGTCTGCCTTCATCTTGTGATTTGGAGTTTTCAGGGCATGGAGCGAGCGAGCGATTCCGATATGATTGTGTGCATTTAGCGGTTTGTTTTGGACCTGGACGAAGGAATCATCAAGCGAGCGAGCTCAAGCAAGAAGGTGTTATATTCGGGCTCTAGTTCATTTGTTTTTGCTGAGCGTTGATCGCCGGGTTCCGACATTCTTCTTTCTGTTTACCTTCCTTTTTGAGATTCCCCTTCATGTTAATATATATTGAACCGGCTCATTGGTTTAGATCTCGTTTGTCTTTTCCGCTGGCCTTCTTGATGCTCGTGAGCTTCGTTGCTCTGGCTCTGCTCTGCTCTACTGAGGCTACACTTTATCTAGCTAGAACTTTCCGAGTTGTAGTATCTGGTAATATCCATCTATCGATCATCCAGCCGCAGGACGGCTTGCCCAACTTGCTTGTTGGAAACCTGCAAAAAGCCATTCATCTCTAAATGTCTTTCATTCATGCACCGACCGAGCCAGTGACTGTGCCAAAATTCCCAGTGAACCCGTAAGGACCTTAGCCCTTCCCCCTTCCCGTATTCTACCGATACCCCCAGTGACGTAAGAGAGCTTCGTATTCACCTCGACCCACAAAATCCTAAAGGAAGAAAGTTGCTCAGACGCTCTTCTCACCTCACCTCCGCCCAGGATATTTCCATGTCATGCCATGTCATGTCAGCATGGCATGGCATGGCAAGGCAAGGCAGGAACGGCACGTCTGCGGTGCGGCATGGCATGGCATGGCAAGGGAGGGACGGACCGGATGATAAGTGCGGCTGCGGCTTACTTCCCGCGTGCAAAATGATGCGGAAGCTGTTTCCTCAAGATATAAGATGCTTTATATTATAGGTACAAGTACTTACGTACCCGGTGTAAAGGGAGATTTTGAAGTTGCTAATAATCAAATTCCCGAGGCTGGCTTTATGGTGATCTGCAGACTGCGCTTTTTTTGTTACTTCGGATCTGCGACCGTATTACCTGTTCCTGAGAATGGATCGCGGAGATGATGCGGAAGTGTAGATCCCAGATTTTCGACTCGGGAGTCGCGTGCGGGCGGGATACGTAGTGGGAGCGCATGAGAAGATTTAGGTTGGTTTTAAGTAGCGAAGAGAAGGCAAAGCGGAAACGAGTCAAGAAGAGTTTGAAACTGCCACGCGAGATAGTACCGGACAAAGTTGCTCTGAAGCAGTTCGCTGTTTCGCCTTCTCGCGTGGTAAAATCGAGACACACAGGCGCATCGGAGGTACAAAGATTTCTAATACCGATGCGCTTTTAAGACCTCGGCATGGTCTTGGATATTTGGGTTGGAAATTAATTATCTGGGGAAACAAGGTTCATGGAACAAGCAAAGATAAATTTTGTTGCTGCGAGATAGATTGAGCCCATTCAATGCACGATATAGCATATATTAGCTTGGGCGTATATGCGTTCTGCGCTACAGTGCGAGGTACGAAACGGAGTACGAAGCATGCTGGCCAAATTTGGTATTTTGCTTGCATTAAAAGGGCTTCTGATATTATATGTTTTACAGGATTTGGAATGTACAGATATGATACAAGGCAGGCCGGTTATTCTAAATTTGGTCTGAAGTGAACCAGTCCTCTTCTTTGAGAACCCGATATTGTTCGAAGCTGGTCGTTCGCGGTCAAGGTATTGTCCTAGCCTTCAGCATTCGGCCCTTTTTAGGTTAAAGGTTCCAGTATTATGTGTTTGTGGGTGGTGTAATTCTTAGATTTGGCATGCAACAACGGGCCAATTCTTCCTTCAACAACAGCGCGAGGTGTCTTTGGTTTCTCTTTATCTTTTTCGGCACCTCTGGCTAGAAAGCTGTAGTATATAGTTAGCCGGCGACTATGCGCCAAAACAACAAAAAGACTGGTGTACAAAATCTGGAGTGTATGGATATAAGAAAGAGGAGTCTGACTATTTGAAATTTGGTATCCCGCGAAGGAACAAGACTCTCTGCCGAAGCTCATCTCCGGTCAATTGATCCGTGCTATGTTGGTCACTTCCTTTGTTTAATGAAAGCTGTTCGTCCGTAGTCACGACATCATCTATATCCAATCGCTTGTCTGTAGAAGGCTGGCCGGTAGAAGGCCGGCTAGTTGGCGAAGAAGGCTTCCGCAATACAAAAGGTATGGGTGAATCCGTGACAGGTAGTCCCTCTGCAATAGCTCGGTCTACACGTCGCTGCTTCTCGGCCTCATACGCTTCAGCTTCATGCAGAAGTTCCATCACTGTTGCCCAGTTTTCGAACCGGAGTTCATCAAGCGGGTATCCTGTAGGACTAACATCCTTCCGCGTTGGTGATTTTGGATCTTCCGGGGGAGGAGGCTGGCTTGGATCAGAAGTGAGTTCATCGTAGATTGCTCGAAGATCCTCGATAGACCCAAGGCTTGATCTTGCGGGATCAAGAAACATCGAGATTGGTGTCTCGTAAAAATCAAGAAGTCTGCCAGATTCCGATAGTTCCGCAAGTTGCAGAACTTGGTTGAGAATGTTTTCCAACTGGATTCTTACTGCGACGGGCTCGATCTTATCGTAAGGGTTATATTTCCTCTTCAAGCGCTTGAGAGAACCTGCCATCCTCGACTTTATCTGGTCCGTCATGGTGTGGCTAAGCTTATCGATCTGTTCTTTCAGAAACGTCTCATGATGAGCTCGTTCGGTGGCCCGAGCAAGAACATTCCAGTCATTGGGAGAGAGTTGTCGACCTTCTGCTTCAGCTGCTACAACAAGGTCGCCCCAACGGCGTTCGATATCACGAGTTCCGCCATTTCTTCCCGAAGCAGTAACAAGTGTTCTATGTATGACTGCATCAGGTTTAAGCTTTGCTCTTCTGAGTCCCTCCAGCCCGCCCGATACTATGTCCGGACGCATAGCTCTACCACCCAATGTGATACTTGCGCTGAAAGTTGACAAGCTTGGGGTTACACCTGACTGAACCAACCTGGCGACTACGGAATCAGCTGTGGAAACAATCATGTCACGAATTGTTGCTTCGTCGCCTTCGAATTCCAATCCAGGCTCTTGGTCTGGAATCAATGCAGTGAATGCTGAAATGAGTGAACTCAGATGATGGCCCTCAATCGACCCCCCGGCACCAAGATAAGCATACATTGCTGTAATCATACCCCGCAGAATAGTTGGTTTGTCTTCTCGGGTGCAATGCTTGAGTTCAACGATGAGCCTGTTCATTAACCCAGTGAGGCGGTCTGGTCGCAGGACTATTCCTCCTCGACACGACATAAGGAACACAGTATACGACTCTGCGACTGATCGTTCCATTGCAAATAGTTCGAAGAAACGGGCTGGAGCTTGAGTAGGATACAGGCGCAACACTGTGTCTAGTGCAAGGTATGCCCCTTTCCAGTCACCGTGTAATACTCGGGCTGTCAAGATTCCTTGCAACAAGGTGACAGGAAGTCCAGTGATATTGGTCTGTTGAGACTTGGCGGCGACAATGGCCTCCGGGGACAGATGATATTCTGCGAACGTCCCAGGAAATCGTTTAAGAGCTTGTGTGTATAATTCCTCTAAGTCTTGGAGCTTCGTAGTCCCTTGAAAAGCCATCAATTCAATGGCTGCCCCGTAAACAGAGGCATCGACGTAGTTGTCGTCCTGGCGAGCGAGCCACAACCAAAAACTATGTCCTTTATCATATTGCCCGGCAGCTTTGTAGAAGGAAAGGAGATGTACGTGAGCGGCGCATTGTGGAGGAAGCACTTTTGTACGGATATCGAGGACTAGCCCATCAGCGATAGGGGCGTAATAATCGAGGCGGGGACCTCGCTCAGAGGGGATGATCCTCCTTCGAAGAAGTGAATGAACGAGTTGAGCAAGCGCGAGGGTATCAACAGGTTGTAATAACGATTGATCGACCAATCGAGGGTATATTTCCATTGCCTTATCAAGCTGACCATTTTGAACTTCTTGACGAAAGCTTTCTAACTGTATCCAAAGATCAGACAAGCAATTTCCTAGATACTGAGGATGACTTACATCAGTAGTCGGAAGCTGGAAGCGAGTGGAATGAGATGGGTCTTTCTGGAGGGTCTTTTGTCGTTGTTTGACGCGATTCAGGAACTTTGATGGCTTCTGACGAGTCTTCGTGGCATAACCAGCATGGCGGAGACATAATGCTGCTGCAGGTGTTCGCAGAACCGTGTGAGTTGCGGCAGGGAGTAAAAATGGCGTTGAAGGACAGACAAGTGCATGTAGTGGAACTCGAGGCGGCATATCCCCCTTTCAATGCAGCTGATACTACACTTACGCAAGAAAATCGTTCGAGTCGTGTGAAAGTCGCGATGAGAATAGATGGTGTTGCGGCTCTTTGCTTCTGTTTTCGGCCAAGCGCTGCGGTGCCGGTAAACGAACAGCCTCGAAAACCACCGAACAGACACATATCGACACCTCCATCCACAGCACAGAACACCAGTCTTTTGGCGCAGAGTTCAAGTCTAGTGGACGGTTTCGGTCTATTCGAGGACCATCGCTGTTCGGGCCTACGTTCTTGAGAGCCCGACGATCTACGACCGAAGTTCCTCTCCGCAAGACCTCCGCAGGGTCTCCGATTCCAAAAGTCCACAATGTCTCGCTCTCTTTCTCTCTTCAGCGTCTCCGCAATACTTCTTCTCGGTTAGTCTACGACTGTCCATGTACAAGAAACAGCCTGCTAATATCCTGCCCATAGCCATTGACGATGGCTCAAGAATCCTCACAAAATACTACTCGAACCCCCACCCTCCTGCCGGCACCCAGACCGACCACCCCGGGCAGATAGCCTACAAAACAGTGAAAGATCAGAAAGCGTTTGAGAAGGGCTTACTAGGTATACTTTACCGTATGGAAGGTTATGGAAAACATTAATTCGATTGGCAGAGAAAACTGCTAAGCAAACCACCGATATCATTCTATATGACCAGAAGGTTATAGTATTCAAAATGGAGTCGGACGTCATGCTATACGTTGTCGGAGGTGAGCTACTCGGCTACATGTTTAGGCTTTCCTAGCTAACAGCTCTTGTTTAGGTGCTGAGGAGAATGAAGTACTGCTGTACAGGTAAGGAAACTTGCACGATCGCTTCCATGCTACTTGGCTCCGAACTCATACTGGTATAAGCGTCGTTCTTGCCTTGCGCGACTCCCTCAACATTCTCTTAAAGTAAGAATGTCGTTGACCCGCTCCTTTGAAATATCTATCGCTAACGTATCAAAGGAATTCAGTGGACAAGCGGACAGTGATCGAAAACTACGACCTTGTGGTACGTCTTCACAAGCTCCGTTGGTAATTTTCCAGCTGACGTGTTCAGTCACTCGCCGTCGATGAACTTGTTGATGATGGCATAATATTAGAGACCGACCCTGTGATTGTGGCATCGAGAGTCAGCCGTCCGCCAGCTCAAGACATGACGTCGATGAAAGGAATTGACCTCTCCGAGCAAGGGTTGAATAAGATATGGGAATTCGGAACGAACAAGCTGGCCGAACGATTGAGGCAAGGTCTATAGAAAGGTGATGAGGGAGAAGAATTTGGCGTAGGCGTTTTTAGGCTGCTCAAAGCGGGCTCAAAAGATCTCATTTACCCCTGATGAGCACAATTAACGGAGCTGGAAAAGATCATGCTCAGGAGAAGAACCATCAACGAATGCAATCTATCTCATGAAAGTAGAGGAAATGATATCATACAGGGGGGGTTAGCGGACGTCCACCGAGCCATTTGTGTGATCTTGGCTGCTACGAGCGTCACACTGGAGAAATTATCATGGAATATACCAAGTGACTACACTTTCCCCTGAAGCGAATTTGTTCTGTGATGACGCCCTTCAGCCCTACGGCGGAGCCCCTCCATGCCACATTTTCCTTGCGCCAGCCTCGAGCCTCAAAATATCCCAGAATCTAAACAACTCCCTCCACAGACATGAAGCAACGCTTCTCTTCGCTTGATGTTAAGGTGAGCTAAAAGAAGCCCTTGGATAACGCCCGTCTGATCCATCTTTCCTCCAGGTAATTGCTCACGAGCTCTCCAAAACTCTCTGTTCTCTTCGAGTCACGAACATTTATGATCTGTCCTCGGTATGTTTGGCCATCTTACCCTGAAGATTCCTCTAACCACATATCCAGCGAATATTTCTATTCAAATTTCATAAGCCTGACCACCGAGAGCAATTGGTCGTTGATTCCGGCTTTCGATGCCATCTTACCAGCTACGCCCGCTCCACAGCAGCAGCTCCCTCGCCATTCGTAGCTCGACTCCGAAAATACCTCAAGACTAGACGAGTGACATCAATATCTCAAGTTGGGACCGACCGCATAATAGAGTTTCAGTTCTCGGACGGCCTGTACAAACTGTACCTGGAGTTCTACGCTGGTGGTAACATTGTCCTCACGGATGGTGATTTGAATATCTTAGCACTGTTACGGAACGTCGAAGAGGGTGCTGAGCATGAGAAGCTGAGGGTTGGATTGCAATACAACTTGTCCTTGCGACAGAATTATGGAGGTGTGCCGCCGCTTTCGAAGGAACGAGTGCGAGAAGGCCTGCAAAAAGCTGTAGACAGGCAGCAAGATCCTACAGCAACGGGAAAGAAGGCAAAGAAGCAGTCAAAAGATGTACTAAGAAAAGCACTCGCGGTCTCAATAACCGAGTACCCGCCATTGCTTGTGGATCATGCTCTACATGTGGCGAACTTCGACGCGAACCGTAAGCCGGAAGAAGTTCTTGCAGATGATGCGCTTTTGGACAGTTTATTAGTTGCTTTGGATGAAGCGAGGAATGTCACCGAAGAAATCACGAGTCGGGATAACACGAAAGGATACATTCTCGCCAAACAGAATCCGGCTTCAGCAAGTTCAACCAAAGAGCCAGCTGAGGATGTAGGCACCGGGAAGGATTCTGGGCTTCTCTATGACGACTTCCATCCCTTCCGGCCTCAGCAATTCGAGAATTCAACTCTAACCTTCTTGGAGTTTGATGGCTTTAACAAGACCGTCGATGAGTTCTTCTCGTCAATCGAAGGTCAGAAGCTAGAATCAAGATTGCAAGAACGCGAGCTCCATGCAAAGAAGAAGCTGGATAAAGCGCGCCAAGAGCAAGCGAACAGAATTGGTGGGCTTCAGGCAGATCAGACGATGAACGTTAGGAAGGCAGAAGCTATTCTAGCCAATATTGAGCGAGTTCAAGAAGCGGCGGCCGCAGTGAATGGTCTTATTGCACAGAGCATGGACTGGGGTGAGATTGCGCGACTGATCGAACGAGAGCAGAATCAGCAGAATCCAGTGGCCCAGATGATCAAACTTCCATTAAAACTATACGAAAATACTGTCACATTGCTACTCGATGAACCTGGTGCAGTAGAAGAAGAGGAAGAGGAAGGCTATGAGACTAGCTCTGTGAGTGGAGACTCGGATGATGAAGTGGCCACAATTCAGAAAAAGAAGACTTTCTCACCATCGCAACGCCCTACGCCTCAAAAGCTTGCTATTGATATAGATCTGGGTTTAACTCCTTGGGCTAATTCTAGTCAATACTTCGATCAGAAGAAGAGTGCTGCAGCAAAAGAAGGAAAGACCTTGCAAGCATCTTCCATAGCGCTTAAGAGCACCGAGAAGAAGGTTACCGCAGATTTGAGAAAGGGTCTGAAACAAGAAAAGGATATCTTGCGCCCTGTTCGAAAACAGAATTGGTTCGAGAAGTTCATCTACTTCATCTCCTCCGATGGGTACCTTGTTCTTGGGTAAGCATCAAGATTCTTACTTACTTACTGGGCGCTCAAACTGATGCATTACAGCGGCAAAGATGCCCAGCAGAACGAAATACTCTACCGAAAATACCTCAGAAAGGGTGATATTTACGTTCATGCTGACTTGAAAGGATCAAGCTCCATCATCATCAAAAACAACCCAAATACTCCAGATGCCCCTATTCCACCGTCGACTCTTTCGCAAGCTGGTAACCTCTCCATCGCTACATCTGATGCCTGGGAGTCAAAGGCTGTGATGTCGGCGTGGTGGGTGAACTCGAACCAAGTGTCAAAGACTGCTTCTACGGGAGAGTTCCTGGCTGCAGGCGTGTTTGTCATAAATGGCAAGAAGAATTACTTACCACCGGCGCAACTGCTTCTCGGATTCGCTGTCATGTTTGAGATAAGCGAGGATAGCAAGGCTAGACACATGAAGCATCGGGTAATGGATCAGGGAGCATCTCAGGCAATGGAGAACACAGAGTCAGCGGAAGCCCAGGCAGATTTAGGTCAAGACCAAATGACCGCCGACAAAGAAGGTGAAGACAGCGACACCGACAGCGATGAAGATTTCCCAGACGCAAAGATTGAGTCGGGGTCAGATGAAAGCGATGCCGAGTCTGAGACAGCCCAACATAACCCTTTGCAGTCAGCTCGCGGTGCACGTGCTGCTGTTAGTCATGATTCGGATGTTGAGGAGACACCTCAAGAAGGAGACGAGGCAGACCAAAGTGTACCTTCCGACACGGGCATTCTTAACGAAGAGGAAGAATCGCATGATGAAGCCTTAGAGAAAGATACTCCATCGATTGCTGGGTCTACTCAATCTCAACCACGAAGCGGGTCTCGCCACCTGTCTGCCAGAGAACGTCGTATGCTTCGGAAGGGGCAAGCACCTGGGCTTTCGCTCGACCCTTCAGGTCCTCCTTCCGTGGCTGAACCTAGAAGTGAAGACGAGAGTCATTCCGAGGACAGCGAATCTGCTTCCATGGCAAAGGCCTCAAGTGGTCCAACATCACAAACCTCGAAAGCTTCCACAAAGCCTCTGCCCAGAGGCAAGCGTTCGAAAGCCAAGAAACTCGCCGCAAAATATGCCGATCAAGACGAAGAAGATCGAGCCTTAGCCATGCGTCTCCTTGGCTCGAAATCAGGCCAAGAAGCCGCAGAAGCCAAAGTGCAAGAAAAGCAGAATAAAGAAGAAGAGGCCCAGGCGCAAAAGCAACGACGGCGCGAGCAGCATCTTCGTGCTCAAGCAATTGGTCGTGCAGCGGAGGAGGCCAGACGAGCAGCACACGAAGCGAATGCAGCGGATGGCGAAGAAGTCGAGGAAGATACTACAGCGCTAGAACTCGCTGCGCTGGATTCTTTCACGGGTCGTCCGCTACCGGACGATGAGATTCTCTCTGCCGTTCCTGTTTGCGCGCCATGGTCAGCGTTGGCGACGTACAAATACAAAGTCAAGCTGCAACCTGGTGTCACGAAGAAAGGCAAGGCTGTTAAGGAGATTCTGAGTAGATGGGATGCTGCAGGTAAAGACCCTAGAGCTCTGGACAAAAACAGCAAAGATGGGGAGAGGATATGGCCTAGAGAGATCGATTTGATCAGAGGATGGAAAGAGGCAGAAGTCTATGGTGTTGTTCCAGTAGGTAAAGTGAGGGTTATGATGGCCGGCGGTGGCTCGGGTGGTGGTGGCGGAGCCAAAGGGAAAGCGAAGAGTAGTCGAGGTGGAAGAGGGTCAAAGAAGAAGAGGTAGCCATGTTTCGCTGCCCCTCATCTAACCTCCCACATGATATTCAGCCTTTCCATACACCATTTCGGAGGTCCATTATGTGACCTGGGCTGCAGGTTGGGGAGGATTGGCGGCGGCTGTGCAAAGCCTCACTCGTCCTGAACTCCATCCACTCGCTTGTAGCGGTTCAACTATTTGCGCAATATGTGTCTCTGCTGCAGATGCACGAATTCTGGTATTGAAAGCCTCCACCATATCCTCAGCTGAATACCCACGAAAGCCTTCAGAATGCAATGTTCGACCATTTCCAGGCAACCGTTTGCCTTTGAATCCTGTATCTCGCCATTTGAACTGATACTCGTACCTTTCCATTTTAACCAGTCCTTGATCTGCTTCTCGAATTTCCTCTTCCTCTCTGGTCACAGCATTTCTCCTTCACACAACGTGTCAAGATGAAGATCTCCAGCAGCTTCGCAACCAAATTTCTACTCACCTGCTTTCTATTCATTAACAGTATCCTCGCCTCACCCACCGCCCACATCACACCCGCACCCATACCCATCATCCGTCGTGACAGTACTAGTAGCTTAGATCCCGCAATCATCGGATATGAACCTGTCTATGGCACATGTAAACCCCTCCTCATTCCTTTCCCGGCATATAGTTGAGACTTTCAAATTTTCGGGTTTTGACTGTCTCCCAGATTCGCCTTTCCACTGCCCCTTATCCTCGACATGGGCTACATACGGCAATTTGGGCCGCTGCTGTATCAACAGTGATGTTGATTGTTTCATGCCAACAACGTGTTTGAATGGGAGTGTCATGGCGAATGATCAGTACCGGACTACTTGGTAAGCTGGTCTCTTCCTTCCTTCTTGTGCCATACATACCATCTCAACCTTCTCCTGTCCCTCCCTCCTTTCTATCTTCTACCCTCCAATAATTTTGAAGGTATATATAGGATGCTGATATGAGCTTGACGCGTATATAGTAACGGGACGGCTGCTCAAACGTCCTGTGTCACAGGGACAGTGTACAGGTCAATGGGCGATCAGAACCCGATCATGAACTACCAATGCTGGCCTACTTGGACGGATGGGAATTGGGCTGCTACAGTGACCGTGACTACGGATGAGGCTTCGAGAGTTTCTTCTACTACTCCTACCAACACGGGGCCGACAATGACGTCTACTTCTTCCACGACGACGCCGACGACGTCGAGCTCGGCGAACTCGTCGAATGCTTCGAAGCCTGCATCTAAAGTCTGGATCGCTGGGGCGGTGATCGGTGGTGTTGGTGTCTTATCTCTCATCTTCGTCGCTCTCTTCTTCCTTTTGCGCCGTTTGGATATAAGAATAGTGAGGGGGGGCCAGGGAACTTCTGCGTCTGTTCAAAAAAGGGTTCGAGTTACAAGCATAGGTGGAGGTGCAGAAAGAGAAGAGACGAGGCTGAACCCGATTTCGAGTGGTAGGGTTGAACTGGGGAGTGAGCATGCCGGTGGGAGTACAAGGGGAAGTCTGAGACTGAGTCAGAGTCAGAGTCCGAGTGGTGTGAGAAGAAGTGGAAGTGTGGCGGAAATTGAATAACTGAAGAGAAGGGATAAAAGGAAGGGTAAGTCGGGGGCTTCATACTCATCTTAACCAGGGCGCGCTTGTGCCTACCGGCCAAGGTGTCTCCAACAGGAAACGGTGGGAGTTAGGAGATCTTTGGTGGTATAATTCAAGTTGGTAAAGATGACACGACACGCTATCAGACATTCGCAAACGGATTTGTATGATTCTTCAGAACTCAGCTTTTGAAGAAGGCTTGATCTAATCTCCTGTATATCTTCCATAGCTAACGGTATAATTGGCAAATAAAGTATACACTTCACGTACTTTTCCCCTATCCTGTCCCAATCTAACCTTGGATCTACCCTCTCGATGATGTACATACCAACCTCAAGGGACTACCCTCACTTCCCCATCTTCTCCAAATACCTCCCAGGGCCCACCTCCACCAACTCCCCATCCTTCCTCATAACCTCCTCATCATTCCCCCTCATATACCCCTCAATGGCCTCCCGAATCTTCTGATCCTCCACTCCCAGGATCCTCGCTGCAAGCAATGCGGCATTCGTAGAATTATTAATGCCCACGGTTGCCACGGGCTCACCTCTCGGCATCTGCGTCATACTGTACAGACTATCCACGCCATCCAGATGCGTTGCTTTTACCGGGACGCCGATGACAGGGAGAGTGGTCCATGAGGCACACATGCCGGGGAGATGAGCGGCTCCGCCAGCGGCACCGATGATGACTTTGAAGCCGTTCTGGCGCGCGGATTTGGAAAAGGCGCGGAGGTGGTCGGGTGTCCGGTGTGCGGACGTGATGCGGGCGGAGTATGGGATGGAGAGTTTGTCCAGGATCTGGAAACAGGGTTTTAGGGTTGGGAGGTCGGAGTCTGAGCCCATTATTACGGCGACTGTAGGTCGAGGTCCCGATTGTAATGACGATTGTGATGTTGTTTGTTTCTTGCCGGATGTGGAGTCAACGGCGGTTATTAGAGGTGCCATTTCCCTCTCTGCTTCGGACATAGTGGGCGCGGTGATGGTTAGATGACCCATTTTTCTTCCTGGTCGTGCATCACCTTTTCCGTAGAGGTGGATGGAGGCTGTGGTTTCCAAGGCCATTTGAGCGACCTGGACATGTGAGTCTGGAGTTGAGCCGCCGAGGATATTCAGCATGATGGCTGGCTCCTTTAATCGTAAGCCTGAGACTGGGATAGGGAGATCGAGGATGGCGCGGAGGTGAGCATCGTATTGGGATATGGGACATGCTTCGATGGTGTAGTGGCCCGAGTTATGTGGTCTTGGAGCGATTTCGTTGACTAAAAGGGTCTCTTCGTCTTTTAACAGGAACATTTCTACACCAAAGACGCCTTTGCCTTTGAATGCTGAGATAGCCTTCTTAGCCAGCTCTTGGGCTTTTGAGCAGATGGACGAGGAAGCATTCCGGGCTGGTGCATAGACTAGTTTGCAGATGTTGTTCTCGTGGATGGTTTCAACGGTTGGGAATGCGAGTGTGGTATCCTTGGTCTTGACGACCATGACGGCCAATTCCATTTTGAAGTCGGCCCAGCGTTCTGCATACAGAGGTCGATTTGCCAAGGTCTTTATTGCTTGGGGTATGTCTGTTTCAGACTTGATGACAAAATTCCCTCGGCCGTCATATGCTTCTGTTTTACTCTTCAGCATAAAAGGATATCCGAAATCTCTGGCAACTTTTATGAAATCCTCTTCAGATTTCCCCGCTAAGTCAATTGACCCTGCAACAGCAACGTCATACTTCTTAAGGTGTTCTTTCTGAGCGTACTTGTCTTTGATGATTCTCAGAGTACTCCAATGCGGCTCCACTTCCACCTCTTTAGACATCTCTTCCAATATCTCGGTATCCACGTGCTCGATCTCAACAGTGAGGACATCGCACGCTTGCGCTAATTCTTTGATCACCTTGGCGTCTTTGAACGAACCTTCGATATGTCCATCGTGCGCGGATATCTGTTTTGCGGGCGAAGCAACGGCATCCAGAATGTTGACTTGGATGTTGAGGCGGTTGGCGGATTCCATGAGCATGCGGCCTAACTGACCGCCGCCTAACACGCCCACTTTTCGTTTGTCCATTCTTAATTCAATAGCAATGGAGAAGATCGAGAAATTAGGAGTTATTTGAGCGGATTGGAAGAGAGGAAGGGTTTATTTCACCGTTTGGGGTTTCTAGGATGGTAGCTGGGATACATGTTCTGTGGTTGGTGGGATGGTGGGGAAGAATTTTTTGGAGGTCACGAAAATCATTGAGTTTCACGTCATGAAGGTGTCTCAGGAGGGACGTCTATTCATCACCAATTTGTACAAAAGTTCAATGTTCACCGTTTCTGTGGCGAGTCACATTTCATATTGAAGACGGGGCGAATGAGGAGTACCTGTCGTCGCTACAAAAAGCTCTCCATTCATGATATGCTTATCTCGTAGCTATGGTATGATTTGCATGCAGCATTTTGATTTGTGAACCCAGAAGAAGACCTTCGCCGGCAAATGAAGCACATATTGTGCAGTACAAGTCCGACAACCACGCCAGCATCGACGAGCCAGAAACAGCAGCCCAGTTCTTGTATTCGTTAGACCTTGAAACCCCTCGACCTTCTTCGGCCACGAGCCCTCTCGAACTTCCTTCCTTTGCTTGCTACGTATGGCTTCTTGTGGCTGTGTGGGCCAAAGCCGAAGTGCTTGAATGCCTCACGCGCATTCTTAGGTCCACGGAGGAGAACGGTGTTTGACCCAGTTGGAGCCCTCAAGGCGAGCTCGTCGATGGTGAGACACTCACCACCGGCCTTCTCGATGCGAGCGCGAGCGGGGGCAGTGAAGCGAAGAGCAGCAACGGACAACTTTGGGAGTTCTGAAGTGTTGTTAGTGCTGTGTGTGCTTCATCGAGGTTCATTATTCGTACCCAAAAGACGGTTGTCGTCAGTGACGGTTGCGACCTGAAGGGCAGATTAGTGGCTGTCATCAATCCCATGATAATGATGTCCATACAATCACGATTGTCTTGCCCTTGTGTGCCTCTGCAGAGTGCTTGTTCGCGGCGGTCGCAACGATCTTGGACACGCTCATAGCTATCCGCCTGTCAGCGATTCCAATTCCTCAAAACTTGTGTGCAAGTTTCTTACGTGGGCGGTTGATCTTAGACATCATGAGTCTACGGAGGACGGTCTTGTTGAATGCGGAATCGGTACGGCCTCGGAATGTTGTCAGCCAAAATTTCACATGCAGTCCACACCATTGAAGGAGAAACTTACGGCTCAAGAACTTGTAGAGACGAACAAGAAGGTTCAAGTACGGGTTCTGAGACTTAGGGACCTCTATACAATTCGTCAACATCCGCAGTGTTCATTCGGTCTTCATGCTGCGTCCAAAAGGACGACTGGTCGCCAGCGCATTATCTGCGGCTGACTCGACGGGAGGGTAACGTACTGCGATGCCCGTCTTTGACATGATGCCGATCGAGATCAATCCCCATTTTGAACGGTGACTGAGGTTGTTGTGTAGCGGCTGGGGAATACTCGTGGAGTTTGACTTCAGTCGTCGCTGAGGTCGAATTTCGACTTGGTGTGCGATTTCTTAGTGGCCTTGGCGAGACTTCACCGCCTTCGGCAGAACTTTGGCCGCTAAGGTGAGTTCCCTGTCCACTCTCAATATTGTGGGATTTTTTTTGAGAGTTCCATTAAGATTATGTATCTATCCAAATAGTTCTATATACAATAAAACGCTGAATACACACCCAGAATCAGACGAAAAGAAGGCTTTTTCATCCTTATCATTGCTTCTCCATGTTTTGAGAGATTCCTAGAATACAAAAGCTTGATATGCATGAAAAGGAGGCCCCTTTTTGAAACAAGTTACAAGAGAAATGCCTACTCAGTTAGGGTTCCTGAGCCAATTCAAACCGTCCCTCTATACTGCGAAGCGATATGTCGAATGAGCCCAACACCCCTGCGTTCCCCCCGCTACAAAAATGAATCCACATGAAAGACGTGAATAAAAGGTTGTCGATGTAACCAGACGGAGTAACTCCTAATAGCAAGTACCCACAGTATCTGTGGGATTTACGCGATATACGAGGATGCTTAACGGGGAATGAATCCTCACATTTTCCAAACTTAAGCATATTCGACTTTCGAGAGCAATTAGACACCATGTTTCCCAAGCATGTTGCCGATCGTTGATGAGAATTTATCGGCAGATTCCGGAGCGAACCTTGGGGCAAGTCCGGCAAGGACCAGGAAGAGCGTAACGAGGACAACGCCGAAGACCATCATTTTTCGCGCAGCTGGGCGGCGGTTGCCGAAATCGGCCCATGCCATCATACCCTGGCCCAGGTATTCCTTCAACTTGTCCGCCCCAAGCTTGTAGTAAATGAGACCGCCGAGGGCAATGCTGTATCCAAAGGCCTGGAGAAGCGTGACTGGGTCGCCGAAGAGGAACATGGACGCAAAGACGAGGAGGATATCCTTGAGAACACCAGAGAGGGTGAGGACGAGGGAAGAGGTCTTGCCAATCTGCAAAGTCAATTAGCGAACGGCCCTTTACAAGATAACTAGAAGAGAACTCACCAAGAACACAACCGAGACGTTGAGGAGGAATGCAATGGTAGCGTTTGCCAACAAGGTAAATCCACCGACTCGGTAGATGTCTTCCATGGTCAAGTATGGCACTTCCCCAATGAGACAAACGATGCCGTTCATGAGGGCGCAAGCTGGAGCATAGTAGTAGAGGGAAACCAGCGGGTCCATCTTAAACTCGGCAGAGCTGAGAATGCGTTGTACCATGACCAATCGAATAGCCTCGAAGATAATACCGCCACATTGGTAAAGGAAACCAACCAAGACGAACTTGATCTCACCGAAGGAGGCAATAATGACACCAATGACAATAAAGCTAACATTGGCCAAGGTCTTCATGTTTGGTGGGGCAACGCCAAGAACCCAGGTTGCGAGAAGAACAGCGACGGGAGTAGTAGCCTGGTATAATGGTTAATGATGAGGTCTACCGGGTGACAATCATGCTTCCCTACCTTCAGCATCTGAATGAAAGCCACACTGAGGTAAAGGTATGTCTGGTTACCGCAGATCAAGCTCAAGCTGAAGAATATGCCAATGGGAACGATTGCTCGCAAGTACACACGTCCAGTCATTGGAACCTTTTTTCTTGAGTCGAGAATCGTAGTAAACCGTGCGAGGAACTGGGTCATGATGGTGGCGAAAAGGAGGTGCCATGTTGTAAGGAAGATAGCTATAGATGGTCAGGATAGAAAAAGTACTAATAGAGCAAGCAAGACGTACGAAAATCTGCAAGCGTCTGTTAGCTGAGACTATCCTCAAAGTTAGGCTTCAGTAACTTACGGAAATTGGCGGTGTCCAATATCCACTTGTTGAAGACGATAACACTTGAGCTGAGCGTAATCCATGTACTGGCGCAATAATTAGAGCAGTTCTCGTAGCAAGAAATCGACCAATACAAGAGAGTAGCCAATTTCATGGTGCCCTTTCACACTTACGCGATGTACACAGCAGGGTGGAATGATGCGGGCTCAGGCTGCTTCTGGACATCGGGATTCACTGTGGGCAGTACTGGAACTGCAGGATCCCGCGCAGCATCGACGGACGATCGCATTTTTTCTTCGTTAGACATGGCGACGGTGATAGTGACAGAACGAGGGACTAGAGGGAGGTCGGTATTGTCGAGTCCGTGGTAGGGAATGTGAGGTTGTCCGAACGGAGAGGGGTGGCGTCGAAAGCGCCGATTGCCCAGCAGAAATCGGTCGACGGCGTCACGATGTGCAAAGAGAACGACGGTCGCACTCAGTACAGGTGAAGGAGAGTCGTGGAGGAAACGAAGAGGTTGTGTGTTGGAGATGTGGAGGTGCAGGTGCAGAATTTAGGGAGTTGGGGTGCAGGATAACGAAGTCGAGAAAATCGAATGCGGCTAGTGCAGTGGGTCAGCCACTTAGATTAAGTTGGTGTGCATGTGTTCGCACCGGCTTAGAAGGCTTCTGATCGGCCCTGAGAGTTTTACCTTTCACCTACTCACCACGGTCGAGGAAGGGGCTGGGGTGCTAGTTGTTGTTCGAGGATGGGGATTGACTGGAGCGTTGCTGGAGCATGAAACGGATCAGCAGTGGGTCATTACGGGCAAGCTGCCACCTTTGGCACTTCACATTGAAAGGTGGTATTGGTATGACGTGCTGAGGCTCATATTTGCGTGAATGGCCCAAAATAGCTCTCAGGGATTTCTACACCGATGCAGTCTCATCCACAATCCCACAATGTATATCCTGTGCCCGTTGTTTGGGGCGGGTAAAGGGGCACCGGCACAGGCAGACAGGGCTGGAGTTGTTACTTCGGCGAGGATTCTCGAAGGCATGTGTCGTTGGGCAAAGATAGCCAGTGCCAGTCAAGCATCCACGCTGTCTTTTGTGCGGTGGCGTGAACTGTTTGATATTGATGTAGCGCTTCCCATGGACAGGTGCTACCCCTTTTCCTCCATTTTCGACAAAGATTCAACACCACCTGCAAGTTGAAGCACTAGCCTTGGGGTCCGCCAGGTCCCAGAATAAGCCTGGGCCATCTGCACCCTCGACCTCCGCCTGCAACCCACTCCTTGGCCCTGAACTAGCCTTAGTTTATCGCAAATATATTCCATCCGTCGCCCACGCGCACCGCAACACCGCAACAACACCCAAACCCTCGCTCAATTGCCTCAGTCAGGACAGCCAGTCCATGTTAAATCTTGCTCGCTCCACTTTGAAGAGAGTTCCTAGTTTTCAAGAGCTCTTGCAGGGAAAGATGGGGTCTGCCAAGGAAGAAGTGTGAGTGCTCACCGCCCGCCAGACGATACTGAGCAAGACAGCTGACATCTCAATAGCAATGTCGACGTCCTTGTCATTGGTGCTGGTCCCACGGGTCTCGGTGCTGCGAAGCGATTGAACCAGATTGTACGAGGATATTCTTGGAAATAATTGCTGTCGTAGCTAAACCATGCTCAGGATGGCCCGTCATGGCTCATCGTGGACTCGAATGAGACGCCAGGAGGTCTTGCCTCGACAGATGTCACTCCAGAGGGTTTTGTGAGTTATTCCGTCTCAAATGAATCCAGAAGACAAGAAGTGCCTTCATAACGCTGACTGCATTGGCAGCTCTACGACGTCGGTGGCCACGTTATCTTCTCCCACTACAAGTACTTCGATGACTGCATCGATGAGGCCCTTCCCAAAGACGACGACTGGTTCACTCACCAGCGAATCTCCTACGTCCGCTACAAGGGTCTATGGGTCCCATACCCATTCCAGAATAACATCTCCATGCTGCCGAAGGAGGACCAAGTGACCTGCTTGGAAGGCATGATCGATGCTGCTTTGGAAGCACGTGTGGCCAACACAAAGCCCAAGGACTTTGACGACTGGATTCTCAGGAATGTGGGTGTTGGTATTGCCGACGCCTTCATGAGGCCATACAACTACAAAGTGTGGGCGGTCCCAACTACAAAGGTATCATTTCTCTACTATTGAGAACTCTACTTCTGCATCGTCCGGTTCGCTCACTTATTACTCAGATGCAATGCCAATGGCTCGGCGAGCGCGTAGCAGCCCCAGATGTCAAGAAAATCACAACCAACGTCGTGCTCCAGAAGGTCGCTGGTGGCTGGGGACCAAACTCTACTTTCCGCTTTCCAGCTCGCGATGGCACTGGAGGCATCTGGATCGCCGTTGCCAAGACGCTTCCAAAGTCCAAGACGCGATTTGGCGATCATGGAGCTGTGACCAAGATTGACGCTGACGCCAAGAAAGCGTCTTTCAAGGACGGCACGGTTGTTAACTACCAGAAGCTGGTCAACACCATGGCAGTTGACAGCCTCGTTCAACACATGGGTGACAAGGAGCTTATCGACCTCAGCAAGGGCCTCTTTTACTCCTCCACTCACGTCATTGGTGTTGGTGTCCGAGGTGAGCGCCCCGAGCGTATTGGCGACAAGTGCTGGCTCTATTTCCCGGAAGATGACTGCCCCTTCTACCGAGCTACCATCTTCTCAAACTACTCTCCATACAACCAGCCCGAGTCTTCAAAAAAGCTGGCAACCATGCAGTTGGCCAATGGCTCCAAGCCAAGCTCTAGCACACCGAAAGAAGGTCCTTACTGGTCAATCATGCTTGAAGTCTCCGAGAGCAGCATGAAGCCCGTGGATCTGAAGAACATGGTCAAGGACTGCATTCAAGGTCTAGTCAACACTGAGATGCTCCAGCCCACAGATGAGATCGTCTCCGTCTACAATCGCCGCTTCGACCATGGTTACCCCACTCCATCTCTCGAGCGTGAAGGTGTCCTCACGCAGCTTCTGCCCAAGTTGCAAGCCAAAGACATTTGGTCTCGTGGCCGGTTCGGATCTTGGCGCTATGAAGTCGGCAACCAGGACCACTCGTTCATGCTCGGTGTCGAAGCCGTAGACAACATCGTCAACGGTGCTGTTGAGCTCACCCTCAACTACCCTGACTTCGTCAACGGACGTAAGAATACGGAGCGCAGACTTGTTGATGGTGCTCAGTTCTTCGCCAAGAACAAGAAGGCTGTTGATTAAACATCGCATGTCGAGGCCGGACTTGAAATGATTGGTTTGGATGCTGGATACCTAGAATATGATGATGACGATGGAAATGGATGGGGTTACGGGGTTCTGCATAAGTCTGCATACATCAAGGTTTGTCGTTGTGACAATGTGAAAGGGCGCCCTCCCACCGTCTGTGAAGCTTATATAGATAGCATTTTGCTTCGATTCGCTGCTCATCCGCGTCTTCTTAGACGGGTTGAAAAATTGTTGGGCGTAAAAAAAGAAGGAACTCGATTGTCTTTTTCTTGGCATTTTTGCTGCGTCGCAGAATAGATGAAAACATACTTTTGTAGATATACATACAAATGGAAATCTTTCCGCCAAACGCCCAACCTTACGCCAACTCCACACTCTCACACTCCATTAACTCCCGCAGATTTCTTGGCTCTGTGAACACGCAAAAGCTCCCGCTCCTCCTCGTCCCTCGCGCTCCACTCATCTAACGACAATCTCTCATGCCTCCACTTCTTCCCTCCAGCGCCATACTCAGCACTCACCTGCCCCTTTCCCTTAATAATCCACTTATAAATCGTCAAACCCTCCAGTCCCACCGGTCCCCTCGAATGAATCTTATTCGTACTAATGCCCACCTCGGTCCCGAACCCATATCTTTGGCCATCAGCCATGCGGGTGCTCGTATTCCAGTATACGGAAGCGGAGTCGATGCTACGGAGGAAGTGTTGAACGACCGAAGTGGGGGAAGGGGAAAGAGAAGTTAGGATCGCGTCTGTATGGTGCGAGGAGTGGGTGTTTATATGTTCGATAGCCTGGTCTAGTTTTTCGCTTTCTGTGGGGGCGTCGATTGTTTTTATCGCTAATAATAGATCTAGGAACTCGGTGTCGTAATCTTCGGGCCCTGCGTCTTGAAGCATAGACGCAGAGTGTCTGTCCAGTTTCCCCTCGAGCGCGGATTTAGAAGCCGCGTCACAGCGGAGCGATACACCGCGCGCAAGAAGCGCTTCAGCGACGGGAGGCAGGATGGTGGACAGCGCGTCGACGTCGACGAGGAGTTGTTCGAGCGCGTTACAACCGGCTGGATAGCTTGTCTTCGCGTCGAGGATTACATTTACAGCTAAGGGGATGGGGCAGGAGGCATGGAGATAGGTGCAGCATATACCGTCCGCGTGGCCTAGAACGGGGATCGAGGTGCTGGATTTTACGGTGCGGACGAGTTTGTTGCTGCCGCGGGGAATCGCGAGATCAATGTATTGGTCGAGTTTTAGTAGGTCGGCTATCACGTCGTGGGTTTGGACGAGCTGGAGACAGGAGGAGGGGACGGATGTGGTGGAGAGGGCCTGTGAGATGGTGGAGCTGATGGCGCGGAAGGACTGAGTAGATTCTTTGCCGCCTGGACGTGTTGTTAGGAACGCTGGTGAGAAAGGAGATGATTGAGTATTTTACCTTTTAGAATGGCTGCATTGCCGGATTTTATGGCGAGCGAGGCTATGTTGGCGATTACTTCGGGACGGGCTTCGAATATTATGAGGAGGACGCCTATGGGGCAGGTTATGCGTTCTAGGAGAAGGTCATCGTCGAGAAGGGTGCGCGAGGTGGTTTTGTTGACTTTTGGGTATGCTGTTAGAATAGATTCATGAATGGATGATATGGAATATCACAGATCGGGATGATTTTCTCATACTGAGGTAGAAAATGTGTGAACAGATTCGACTCTAACATAGAGGGTATGAATATGAGACGGCAGCAAACATAGACGAGTCTCGAATAAACCTCGCATCATTGATGAATTACCAAAACTAGAGAAAGTCGAAGTCACATATTATTGAAGAAGCAATTTAAAAAGAAAGAAACGTGGTCAACATCAGGACTATGACACTCGGAACTGGAATACCACACGTACTTGGGTCTTCAAGATCTCGCACATCCAGTATGCCTTGCAGCATATCCTCGTATTTCCCCTTCTTCCCCAGATCCAATCTCTTCACCAAGCTCTGGCTCAAAGTCCCGTTCTCTGCTGCTTTGTTTGCTGCTTCCAGATCCTGCGCATTTGCCGCGAGGATTTCATTCTTTGCTGCTAGCAGGGCATCATGGATTGCGGTTAACGCGGCATTGCGAGCTTCTGTAGGGAGAATAGCAAGTTTGCGAGAGCCCAATCTGGCTGCTTGCGCAACCTCCAGAGGTGTTGCATTCGTCAGAGACATTGTAGTGGGTTTGATACGAAGGTTGTGATGTTTCGATGGTGTTGACGGAGCGTGACTCAGTTGAAAGAACTTTTCCCTACGATATTAGAAATCTAGACCTCCACCCGAGTCAATGCAAAGACGTCTGTCTTTGCCATTCAAGAGATCACGATTGCAGATAAAGATTCCTATAGATACGTAGCATTGTGACGGAGATCTGTTTCCAGGGTTTGTTCAGCTTTTTTTGTGCCGAATCGAAGCTGACATGAACCTCGCCAATGGTGCGCCACAAATAGTGGCTCAGTCAACGACGAAGCCATCCCTCCACTCCACGTAACTAAGATCCATGCAAGTTCAATGTTATAGTATAGAAAATTCATTCTTGAATTTGCGCTTGTTGGTGCTGGATTGGTCACTCGAGTGACGTCGGGATCTCTGAAGAGGCGGGCCCCAGCCACACGTGCGCCGCCACCCGCCTTTTGGGCCGCTCATGATGCGCGACAGCCAACCTCTTCTGTTTACGCCCAACACCATCCTCCCATCTGGCCTGCCACATGACAACACTAACAAATCTCGGCTCGTGCATTGGTGAATTGTATTGGAATGGCTGGACTACCACCTTCTTAAGTGATACAGCTCTCCGGGCCTGCTTCCATGTCACAAAGCATCTACCCGCCTTCTCAACCTTTTGCAATACACGATTGACCATTTTATAGCATTGCTCACACAAACAGCTCTTTCAGTCGCACCGAAACTTCCATCTCTCCCGCTTCACTCCTCAAACGGTGTAAATCCGACCTCATCAACCTCGAGCGCTTCCATCCCCTCTCAATCCCTTCTCACAGCAAAATGCGGTCAGCTGCAAGAGCGCTTGCTGCTCTCGCATCGGCTGCTCTCCTCGCCGCTCCTATATCTGCACAAACGTACAGCAATTGCAATCCTCTCACCAACTCGGCATGTCCTGCAGACTCTGCGCTCGGCCGGACAGTCAACATCGACTTTACCTCGGGCTCCTCCGATAGCTTCACTGCCCAAGGCAACCCCACATACGATTCCAATGGCGCCTCATTCACGATCTCCAAGTCCGGCGACTCTCCACAATTGACATCGAAATGGTACATCATGTTTGGGAGGGTCGACGTGCAACTCAAAGCTGCACCCGGTGCCGGCATTGTCAGCAGTTTCGTCATGCAGTCTGATGACCTTGATGAGATTGACTGGGAATGGCTTGGTGCCGATTCTGAGGAAGTGCAGTCCAATTACTTTGGAAAGGGGCAAACAACAACCTACAACCGAGGCGCATTTCACGCTGATTCTGGCAGCCAGTCCGGCTTCAAAACCTACACTATCATCTGGACAGCGACCCAAGTTATCTGGCAAATCGATGGCGTCACGGTCCGGACCTTGGAGCCAGCAAATGCAAACAATCAATACCCTCAGACTCCGATGCAGATCAAGGTTGGCGCATGGAGTGGTGGTGATCCATCCAATGCTCCAGGGACTATCCAATGGGCTCGAGGACCGACCGACTACTCCAAAGCACCGTTTACCATGCAGGTCAAGTCCATCAAGGTTCAGGACTACTCTACTGGTACACAGTACCAGTATGGTGATACAACTGGAAACTGGCAGTCAATTCGCGCAGTAGGCGGGACGGTCAATTCCGGAGGTTCCCCCGTCGAGTCTGCTGCCCCTGCCGTGACCTCTTCCTCAAGCGGCCAGCCTATTCCATTTGTACCCCATGAGGGTACATCGACCTATGTCACACCCAGCGTCTACCCGTGGGTTCCAGAGGCTACAACATTATCGGCAGTCTCTACTCCCTCCTACAGCAATTACCCTGGACTTCCGAGCGGTTGGACAGTATCGAGTTCTGGAAAAGTTGTCCCCCCCAGCTCGGCACCTGTGAGTAAGATTAGTCCGTGCTTTTTCACCTCTTGGATACCCAGGCTAACTTTGATTTTCTCAGTCGACACTCCGTCCCGCTTCGTCTACGCAACCTTCTGTAGTCTCGCCTTTGGCTTTATCTACGGATGGCGGCTTTGAGGTGGTCACTGCCTACGACCAACAAGGCTTCACGACCATCTACACGATGGCGGCTGGGGCCTCAACTATGCCAAAGTCCTATGATTCACGCGGCTTTCTCATCACTCCGGCACCCTCTCCTACTTCAACGGGAAGCACCAACACGTTGGAGAATCACGCGGTAGATACCACTCTTACTACTTCCGCAACCACCACACCCTCAGCCTCTCCCTCGTCGCATTCGAACGGCTCGGACCGATCGATTGCTAGTTGGATTCTTGTTATTACTTCGGCATTGCTCGGTGTCATCTCCATCTTGTGAGCATTAGCCATTCAGCATCGTGATAAAAAACCGGATTTGGATTTGCATGAGCGACGGCGTATGGGCTTTGATATTTTTGGATAAACGAAGTCTCAGTGCGAGCTTCTTGGATTGGTATATTCTGTACTCTTAGATATGACGGATCTGGGATTTTCTCCTTGATCTCGGATGAACTGATGTATTCATATGGTATAAGTAATGGATGAAGTTGATGGATGTGTAATAAGGAGCACGTCAGTAATGAATGAATTGTACTTTACGAACCTCGTTTCCTCTTTGCTTAGTGAAATATGCCAAGGGACGTTGTGCTTGTTGCGATGTTTCAGCGTCTGCAGGAAGCATTCAAAGGAGCATTTGTCTCGCCCTATCGCCCAGCTTGCGCTGTGTAACCCGTCAACTTTCCACTTTCCAACGGCCTGAATCGTGAATCATAAAAAGCAAACATTTTCGTTTCCTTTACAAACAGATGGACGATGATTCTGCCCAGAGGATATCGTCAGTTGCCGTGGACACTTGGAATGCATCCATCGGCTACGCTCCGCATCTTCTCCTGTGGTGTCACTTATAAAAGTTGCACGCATTCCCTTGCTATATCATGTCTGCGCATTTCATTACTACTGAATCCGAAGCCCCATTTCAAGTAAATGCACTCTTTCAGACGAGGACTGCTGGTGACCGAAACCAAATTTCACTTCGTATTTTCCTGGGACCTTGGACGATCCTGGTCATTAACGCCCTCGCATGGCTGTATCGTGCATATATCAATAGGAAGCTCTTGCTGCTCACCTTCCTTCTTCAACAACCTTGCCGATCCTTTTCATTTTTGGCCTTACGATTACGAACTAGCCACGATATCACTTGCTTCCTACGAAGCATTCTTCCCCGCTCTCATCCCTCCAACATCTTCATCTCCTAGTATTTAGCGGAAACATGAGGCATCTCGTTGCCGCTCCTCTTTTGATATCGTTAGCCACAGCCATATGGCCCATTCCTTCGACATACACACACGGAAACACAGTTTTATGGATTGGAAAGGACGTCCAAGTTACATATAATTCCGCAGACGAAGTAGGCTCAATCCAATACCAAAACGAACCAGAATTGTATGTTCCGTTGACCTAACCTCACGGGCTGACAGGGTGTTGTCCACTCACAGACATATAAACGCAGCTATGGTCAAAATTCCACTACTACTACCACCGGCCATGTGACGTCGGAACAGGTGGTCCAGTATGCCATTCAGAAAACGTACAGTACTATTTTCGACAAGAGCTTCGTACCTTGGAAATTTAACCCACGAAACTCGGATTTCGAGCCTTCGACCGATGAGCAGAATTTCATTACGAAGATTACGCTGGATCAGGTAAAGTCCGATCCTCCAAATGCCATTAAACCTCTTGCCGGCGAAGTCGATGAATCGTACATGCTCAGATTGACCGAGGATGGCGAAGCATATATCACAGCGAACTCGTCAATTGGGTTAATCCGAGGCCTGACGACGTTCACCCAACTCTTTTTCAAACACTCCGACACAAAGGACAGCGCATATACGAACCTTGCCCCCGTCGACATCACCGACGTGCCCAAATTCGTTCATCGTGGCCTCAACATGGACGTCGCCAGGAACTGGTTTCCAGTCGCGGACATCAAACGGACCATCGACGCCATCGCATACAACAAAATGAACCGATTCCACCTGCACGTGACAGACTCTCAGTCCTGGCCTCTGGAGATCCCCGCATTGCCATTGCTAGCGGAAAAGGGAGCATACGACTCCTCTTTCATATACAGTCCCGAGAAATTCAGAGAGATGGAATACTACGCCGCGATCCAGGGTGTTGAAATGATCACCGAAATCGACATGCCAGGTCATACCTCCTCCATCTGGTACGGATACCCGGATCTCATCGCCGCCTTCAACATCCAACCCAACTGGGACTCGTACGCCGCCGAACCGCCATCCGGCACGCTGAAGCTGAATTCGTCGGCCGTAGACGATTTCTTGGAGAAGCTGTTTGATGATCTTCTACCGCGTATCAAACCTTACTCCTCATACTTCCACACGGGAGGCGACGAGGTGAACATGAACGCGTATACGCTCGACGAGACGGTGAATTCAAACGATAGCGCGGTCCTCCAACCACTGATGCAGAAATTCATCGATCGCAACCACGACCAAGTGCGGAGACTGGGTCTCACGCCTATTGTCTGGGAAGAAATGCTTCTGGACTGGAACCTCACGCTCGGAAGCGACGTCGTTGTGCAGACGTGGCTTAGTGATGCATCGGTGGCTAGCGTCGTGGGTAGGGGGCATAAAGCCCTCGCTGGAAACTATAATTACTGGGTAAGTAGATACATTCTCACCCCTTTCTCGTCCCCCTTTCTACCCCGACCACCCCAAGCCCCTGCTTAAATGATTGTGAAAAGTACCTCGACTGCGGCAAAGGCCAATGGCTCGACTTCCCCCCGGGCTTCGCATCCGAAAAATACTACCCCTACAACGACTACTGCTACCCAGTCCACAACTGGCGTCTAATCTACAGCTACGACCCTCTCCAAGGCGTGCCCTCCAACCTCACTCACCTAGTTCTCGGAGGCGAAGCCCACATCTGGGCCGAGCAAACCGATCCCGTGAACCTCGATCGCATGGTCTGGCCGCGGGCTTGTGCCGCTGCTGAGGTCCTGTGGAGTGGGGCGAAGGATGCAGAGGGGCGGAATCGGAGTCAGGTGGAGGCGAGTCCGCGGTTGAGTGAGATGAGGGAGAGGCTGGTTGCGGCGGGTGTGATGGCTGAGCCTATTCAGATGGTTTATTGTTTGCAGAATGGGACGCAGTGTGCTTTGGATCATTAGCTTCTTTCGAGCCAGTGGACCCTTTTTCATCTTTTGTTAAGAGTTGGACGTTTTAAACATAATTGGGTTTGGATATTGGGTAATGTATGTACTCATTCTTTTTCCTTTCTTTTAAATATTTACCCTAGGGATTTGGAGAAGCATATTGGAAAAGTGCACGCAAGAGTTGTAAGATATTGTCTGCAACTTCCATGACTTGACTATTGCCCGAACTTAGCATGAGGGAGGGCTCGATTGGGAGCAATATCTACATCTGAATCCATCATTGAGTTTCCCTCCATCGCCATAAACCACCTAGTGCATGTGAGAGTCATGATATCCCCCCATTACCATAATAAACATTCCAAAACTCCAACACCCCAACACCAACCAAGCCCAAAGCAATCATCCCAGGGTACCAAGACCACAAACCACATTCTCCCATCACTCCCCCCTCCGAAACCACAAATACTTCTCAGCCCTTCCTCCCCTTCCCATCCCACCACACAACCTTAACAGGCTTCGCAGGCTGCAACACGATATCCGTATGCAAACCTGGCGCCTCCCCACCCATCCTATTCTCCACGAATTCAAACCTCTGAAAAAGCCTCACAAGCGTGTACGCCATTTCCGTGAGCGCAAACTGCTGTCCGATACAAATGCGCGGCCCACCATTGAATGGGATATAAGTCCAACTCTTAGGCGTCCAGCCATCCCACCGCTCGGGCACGAACTTCTCCACGGGGGGAAACCCGGATTCAGGGGGTGGGTAGAGATCCGCGCGGCGTTGCATGACGAGGGTTGAGTAGCCGACTGGCGTGTCTTTGAGTACGGCAATGGGTTGAGTGCCATCGGGACCGCCGCCGTGGGGGAGCGTGGTGTCGTGGAGGGCGAGGCGGACGTTGAAGGGCACGACGGGGTAGAGGCGTAGTGACTCGTTCAAGATGTGCTGGAGGTATTTCATGCTCTTTAGATCCTCGTATGTAGGTTTTCGCTCCAGACCGACATATTGCATAATCTCTTGGCGTAGTTTGGAGGTTATGCGCGCGTCCATGGAGAGGTGGTAGATGGCCCATGTTAGTGTGCAGGCGGTTGTGTCACGCCCGGCTAAGAGGATGCTGACGAGTTGGTCGCGGAGGGCTTTGCGATCGCGCGTGTACGCGGCAATGGCGTGCAGGAATGTGTAGCCTGAGTCGTGGTTTGTCTTTTTCTCGAGCTCGTCGGGTGGGAGGCGGAGGGCGTCTTCTATATAGGTGTTTACGAATGCGTCGATAGTTTTGATTGAGTCGAAGAAGCCCATGTGTTGGCGAGGGACTATCCAGTTAAGTCTCCTAATGAAATGTTAATGTTGATATCTTCACTTTCCCTCTGCTGGGGATTGTGCATGATATGGCGTACCCAGCCCTCGAGATATAACTCTGGATCTTCTGAGCATTGTTGAATGCATCGGCAAACTCAGTCTGCGGCTTGACGAGACTATCCACGCTTCGGCCAAGCAAGAAGTGAGTGGCGGCGTCAAGGGTGTATCTAGGATCATGTCAATGGCTTGTTCTCCGATAGCGGGATATTTCGGATACCTAAACATCAGATCCATCATCTCCACCTCTTGACCTTGACCACCAAGCTTTGCAGCAAGCACATTGAAATGCTCTTCGAAAATGTCAATGTCACTCAGTCGGTCCTTGATGAATTGTGGTCGAATCAATTGGCGAGAATTGTGCCACAGGTCACCGTCAGTGGTAAAGATGCCTGCGTAACTCCAAGTCAGCAACGACCATAAATCAAGATCCATCTTCCCTATCCTAAACCATTGCGCAGGTCTCTTCCAACGCCTATCACAGAACGTTCTCTCTTGCTCTTCCCTTGTTTGAGAAGAAGAAAGAAAGAGAGGTAAAACCAACCATCTCCAAGAAAGTCATGAAAATCCCTTCGAAAGTTCTCCCCCTTCCCGAAATCCTGAAACTGCTTCGCCAAGATCGCTTTAATCAGCTCTGGATCCGCCGTTATGATGGCTCGCGTGACACCTGTGCCGATCTCGCAAGTATATCCACCATTGCCGTACTCGCGGAACATGCCCTGCCAGAATTCGAGATTGCGGTTCTGGATGGTGTTCTTAATGGCTTTGTAGAGCATATCGATGCCCATGGGGAGGCGGATGGGGCGGACGGGAGCTCTGGCGCCGCCCATGCGGTGGAAACGGCGGGTTTCGAGGTGGTAGAGGAGGGCATTTCTAAGATAACGGAGGATGAGGAAGGCGAGGAGGACTTTGGCCAAGGTCAGATGGGCAAGGAGGGATTCGAGCATGGCGAGTGGTGTCTGGTTTGCTATTCAGGGCTCGGAGTGTTCTGCATGAGGCTGTTAGCTTTCAATGCCCTATGACGTTTGACAGGTTGGAAGGAAGTGACGACGGAGTGCCTGCAGTGACTGTGAGCGGTGAATATGACCTGGCCAGTTAGTCAAGGTATCAAAGTGCGCTGCAGTCAAGATGCGAGATGGCCGAGCAGCATGGGCATCAATCGGCAGCGTTTTGGGGTTGCTGCAGCCAACACATGTTGATGAGAGCGATGGCCTTGGATGCCGAGGTTGGTGGTAGAGGCTGACCCGATGGCAACAAGAGCCTGCTTTCTGGCCACGCACCCTGGACTCCCATCTTCGCTGGAAGGCCGGGTGAACTTATGAACTTATGAGATGGACGATGCTCTCATCCGGCCAATCAGTTTTGGGGATGGTGGTATATGGTATGCGCCAGATACGATGGCTTTACTGGTCATGCATTATTGTATTTTAGAATCCACCCATCGATCACATTGTTGTTTGGATGCTAACCGATTGTGTGAAATGGTTTTGCCATATGTGTCATGTCATACTAAATGCTTTGCAGAATCCGTGTCGAGCAGTGCAGCACTCTGCCGACAATTCGACTCTGTACAGCCCCGGAGAGTCTCAAGGGCATTGCGTGTTCTTCGACGATTTGCTATGGCTGGATACAATCCATTTGGAACGAACGGTTACGATAGTCAATCACCGACACGCGAACCTCAAGCCTCGATAGATCATCCGATGAAAGCAGCCCGACACTTCTGGTCGGCATATGGTTTAAAAACAACTAGGTGCGATCGAATCTTTAGATACAAAGCAGTGCATGCATGCATGTTGATCTGACGAAAAGTCGACCCTGAGTCGGCAACAAAAGCCAGAATCGAATCAAAGCCGAAGCCGAAGACAAAAACATTGAATGGAGGTTGGGAAGAAAAACAGAAGTTATGTGATTAGGGTTTAGACTTAGTAGTTGATCTTGATCGTTGGAAAGTCGTTTCGTAGCCCCGGAAATCCCATCCCCGCATTGCGGTCATAACATACGTGAGGTTCGTCATGAAAAGAGAAACAGTTGCAAAGAGAAGACCCGCATCGAAAATATGTAAGTTGAAAAGGGAAGTGAGGAAAGGTGGGCCTTGCTGCATGTACATGAAATGCTGTCTGGCTGGCTGCCAGGCCCAGGCATGGTGGTTCGCTGGTTTGGGTGGCAAAGAAACGCAAGAAGAAAGACGACGAGTCGTAAGTCGAAGGTCTACCATGTCAAACAAATCATCAACATCAGGGATGCCAACGGCTGTCACCATGCGCAAACAGCCAACAGCTAGCGAACTCGCCGCCTGTCCATTCTGTCTCCAAGCTCTGCCATTCCAAGACCATGACCCTCTTCCATCCCACTCGTGCCATTAGAAGAGGAGTGAGAAGCATCATCCATCACTGTCATGAATCCGTCAAGATATCTTAAAGAGAAATCATGAAATGAAAAAAAGAAATGGCCATTCCTCAATACAAAACAGAAATGCCGAAGAAGGTAAAAACAAAAGTTGAGAAAAGGCCAGCAAGTGAAATCGTTGGAAATCAGGTTTGTAGTATCCACAATGCACAACGGGAGACTTTTTTGGTCAGTCAATCGACCACGGACCAGATCGATGTAGTTTTCGTTAGAAAATGCTGCAAGAGTTGAATGCCATAAATGCTCGCTCGCCTGCGAACCTTATGCAGTGACAACGCCAGTGATGCAATAAAACCGACTATTTATGAACAGCTGTCGTTTCAGAAGACGCCGAAGTGATGCGCAAGTGGATTGAAAGTTAAACGTTGAATGGATCCTGGGCCTTTGAATCGCTTGGCATCTCTCCAAAACGCTGCTCAAAAGAGGCAGGGGCCTCAAATGCGTGACTGAAAGCTCGCGGGAACGTGTTGTTGAAATGTACATTTGAGGATCGCCCGCCGAAGGGAGAACCAAGTCGAAGCGTCGCTTGTCCTTGCGCAAGTTGGGGTGAGGTATGCATCTCTGACGTGTGGGGTGCAGTGCTCAAGTCAGGAGAACCCATGGACTCAACTGCGGATGGAGGCGTAAACATTGATGAAAGCCGTCTTGCACCTTCACCCATATCGCCTAAGCTGAATCCGCGACTGCGAACCCGCCGATGACTGCTCTCGGCAGGAGCGCCAAACAGTTCTTCAAGAAGGTTCTGGCGTAGGCCGGATCCACGTGGCCTGCCCGCGTCCTCTAAGTTGTGCAAAGCTCGACGTTTGAAGGAGCGTGGAAGAGGGATAGGCGAGTGGAGCTCCAATGGAGGTTCTAATCGCGGAGCATGCGCAGAAGGATGCCAGGTCTGCGAAGCAGGTTGGTTGGAGCTCATGCCTGTCATTTGCGACATCGTGACAAACGATGATCCAATCATGTTACCAAGTCCAAGTCCGATGTGAAGTGACTGGCTCTTCTGGTGCGCCGAAGATCGACCTGTTTGATGGGGGAGCCATTCGTCATTGCGGGCTCGCGGAGTGGCATCAGTGGTCAATTGAGAAAGCGGGTTTCCATATTGCATAGAAGATGCGGTGCTGGTTGCCAATGAAATATTCATATCGCGTGTTGAAAAACTTGAGGCTTGCTCAGAGAATGGAGAAGAGAGACTTTGAGGTCTAGCATCCTCGGCGCCCGATCGAGGAGAGGATTGGAATGGTGAAGGGGATCTGCAGTGGAGCAAACGCTGATAGTGCGCTGATAGTGAAGGTTTCCTCTTGCAGAGTTGACGTAATCGACGACGAGTGGCAGACTCCGAACGAGGCCATTTTGGATACGGCTTCCCCATGCCTGCTGTAGGTGTGCTACTGCCGCTCTTGTTGGGTTTGATAGTATCAGGTGAACCAGCGCGCGAAGAACGATGCGACGATAATCGACGACTGCTGACAGAAGAGGGCATTCGAGGGCCTTTCCACGTCTTCCTCGCTTCTCTAACGACACGATGACACACTCCAAGAGGTGGCGCAGTGCCTGGAAGCATTTTGAAGGGAGTGACGGTTGGATCCTGCAGGTATCTCATATAAGACATCCAGAGGTGATTATCCATATCTTCGGTCCACACAGTCTCTGTACGAAGCTTGAACTTTTTAGCTGGACGCTGCTGATAATCATTAAGTGGTGAATCATCTCGATTATACTTCATGTCCTGGGCGTGGTAGAGAAAAGGATCGGTCATGTCCTCTTCTGGACTGGTGCAACTTCCGCCAAAAGAAGGGAAGGAATCTAAGCTGCCTCGCGAGGACGCAGATGAGTCCGATATCCCCGAACAAGAAGAAGTAGGCCGGCTTATGCTCTCTGCTTGGCGATAATGACCCAACTCAGCCCAAAGTGGTGTGCGTCCACACCGATCGTCCATGCTTGTCGCCATTTGAGCCTCTGGTGTTCTGGGTGGAGAGATCAGGCGGGAGATAGATGGTGTAGGAGCAAGAAAGCCTTCGACTGGTTCAGGCAAGGTCTCTGAAAATCCAAACGAGTTGTCTGAAGATAGCTCAGGAGCCTCAATTGTTGGTATCGGATCGTCCCGAGACGGCTGGTAGAAGCTTGAGGGCTCGTCATAAGTGGGAATGGCAGCGCGACGACGGCGAATGCGATAAGTCTGTCGCGGAGGCGCAGGAGGTTGTGGGTCGTTAATTTGTTGTTCCGGCTCGGGCGTTTTTGGCGCTTGACCATCAGTATAGTGAAAGGTGAAATTACGCGGAAGCGTTATGGACATCTGGGGGCGACCGGGCAGCATCTTTAAGACTTTCCTGGAAGATGTGCTCCGCACCGACAGCGAGGTATGGACGTGACTGCTATCCAATACCCTTAATGGTGGTAGCCAGATAGCCCAAACTCCAAGATATTGTCCTGCAAGGAAGCTAGGGAGGAATTGAGGTTCGGCCCGAGTTAAAGTTTAGTTGACCTGCAGGTTTGCTTGGGCAATGCAGAGCGAATGTTGCGTGTGTTGCCGGGTTCCAACAGTAGTTGCGTGTTCGAGTATTCAGATGGGCGCCTGCGAACGCGAGGAGCGTGCAGGAGGTTACACCAACGACTAAAGGGATTCTGGATTCGTGATCGATTGTTGCGCAAGCTTAATTCGAGGCGGAGAATAGCGCGACGGTGGGAGAAGGGGTCCAATGGTCAAAAAAAGGTTGTAAGGGAAGTTGGTAGCAGCCAGGCAGCGCAGATCCGGTTGCGCAATCAAAAAACGTCTCGAACAGAAACGGAGAAGTGGTAAGGGCCGTTGCAAGCACCCGAAAAGGTCGTGAAATGCGAGGGCTCTTCGTGGGTACGGTGGAATATTTCGGTGGTTGGGTCACGGTAGCGCTGGGAAGCGACTGCCAGGTGCTCCAGGTTAATCAAAAAGAGCTGCCATGGGGATTAGAGATCAGGGGCTCCAAAAATCAAAGAAACGGGGGGTAAAGAGCGGTGGATGGAGTGAGGGAAGCACTCTTGAGGATGGAAGATGAGGATTGAGGATTGAGGTTTGAGGTTGGAGAGAGTGAAGTAGCAAGGCGGGCGGACCAAGGCTAGAGTTAGGGTGTGGCCGCCAAGGATCACCGAATTTGCTAGCTCCAGCAGCTCTCCGCACGAGCGCTTCGTCGAACGCCAGCCAGAACAACGCAGACAGCAGAACTGGATGGATGGGTGGTCTGTTGCAGAAGACGGACAGCGCTCCACCTCAACTCAACTCCAATCAGCACGTGAGGGGGAGGCGAAGCTGGGCTGCTCGCCTGTAGAGAAGATAACGCGTCCTGTACGCGTTTTGGCGCGTTACCCCAGCTCTTTGCACGATCGACACCTGGACAGCAGCCACGATACTTTTCATCCGTGATGGTGACTGCCGCTCTCGATGCACGATCAATCATGACATCAAGGCAGGATGCAACTGGCCTTGAGCTTGGTTGCTTCGTGGGCAATGAAAAGCTACCTACCTTCAGACGCGGTGTCAGCTCTGGAAAGCATGGAACAGATGCTCTGCGAGCGACACATCCACCCTGCGCATGCGGACACACTTCACACTTGTCAAGTCTTGCACTGCCAACCCTTGACAACCTGCCGGGGAATCACAACGGTTTCTGCGCCGCGTCCCCAGCGGAGTTCCCAAATTGCTTTTCTCCCCCACATGGAACGAGCGCTCCATCTGCACATTTCACAAAATCCAACGAGTGGCTGATGGCGTGGCCAGTGCAGTGCTCCAAGATGCATCCAGAGACTGCAGCCGTCGTTTCGCCGCCACTTGGGTTGAGCCCGAATCTTCCGCTATGGAGCACGGCTGGGGCATTGCCAGCGCTAGATTGTGAGTTGAGACACTTTTAGCACCACCATTCGCTGCATCCTCACCACTTTGCGCCCATCAAGACGCCATTTGTATCTCTGCGCGATTTATCCGTCTGAATGTCTATGGGCAAACCTTCTTTCTCTCGACGGCGTTAACCACATGCTGCATTGCCGGTCACTGTTGGACTTGGGCCGATCTATCAGTCCATCTCGTGATGCTTTGGGGCGGCCTCTCTCCATTGGACTTTCCCACCTGGGCACACGGTCCGAAAGAAGTGCCGTCTTCCCAATTGAGGTGTCATCACTGCCCACTATTCCTCATTCTCGAGTGTGGCTGCCTAAAAGGGAGTGTGGTGAGGCTGGTGCTCTCGCTCTTTCGGCTGATTGGTCCATTACTGCTGGCCATCATTGGAGGCCACTTCTGGCCGTGCCTTTGCAGCCGAGCCTGGCTCTCATCGCGCAGACACATCAAAGAGGCCAACCAGCTCAGATATGTAAATCGTCAACTTTACAGTGAGACAGCTGGCCTAGGGCTAGAATTCAACGATTTGACATTCCATCATTCACGGTACAACGACCAGCTAGGCGCAGCAGCAGTAGAGAGCTTCTTCCGCTTCGTAAAGTCAAGTCCCAAGGCCAAGCAGAAGCTCTTACGAAAGGTAACCATCTTCGCGACTCGCTATCCCTCGTTAAACAATGATGGTTTCTCGTCGACAGCCGGGCTGAGGATGCTACAACGCTTGTCCAGGTTCTGTTTCGACCACCCGAACGCACTTGTACGCCTTAAGATACGCGAATGGTCTCGGGCGAAGATGGATCCAATCCGTTTCGTAGCATGGGGAAGGATGATCGGAGTCTTTCTTCGTGGGCAGGACATGAGACTCGATCCAATTGGAATCCACTGGGCAGGAACAGTAAATGACATCCGTCATATGCTAGATTCTGCCGGATCAAAATTGAGAGCGCCTCTCGCTCCTAATCTTCGCGTGTGCCCTGGGACGATTATGAGGAATTCGACATGGACGATTTCCAGCGGGCCACAAACAATTCGTCATTCGTGCGACAGAACCAACAACAGGTCATGGTGGAATTACGTCCTTGGTTCGAGAATGGCGTTTGACTGGCAATGGCAATGGATCACACGGGTGCCAGAATAGCGGAGGTGCGGTGGACTATGATCAGTCGCATATAGGTAGAAGGAAGATGACATCTGACAGCTCATCGTTAGTGCCTTCTGAATGTTCAATTCACCGCTAATATCATAAAAGTCATTCGAACTTATGCACTTCACTTTGGATTCCATGTGCTACCTTTCGCTATAACAGCCCTACACTGCCATTTACCTCTAGTCATGTCATGTTCATCGATCCCATTCACGTGCGTCCATGGGGGACGGCATTGTTACCAAATCACCACGATATGCAGACCTTACAGAACGCGCCTTGCTATAACCCGTATTTCCATTTCGACCCCCACTAAAACTTCCAAACACCGCCAAACCACCGCCATTCATCCTACAATTTCTATCAATAATCATACGTCGTTCCCACAGCACTCCTTCTCCCGATCCAAACGGATGGGCTTTGAACGCCAATAGACAGGACCGAGCATTGTCGATTCTCGGTTGTAATGTGGCAGATGGGTGTAGATTGGTTTCTTGTAGCCTTACGCTGCTCTCCGCTTTTTATGTTACTAGACGAAACTCGATATTCTTGACACCGCATTCCATTTTATTGGCGAGGAGAACTCTTCCCATCACAGCAGCATTGTCAAACTCAACAGAAAAATACATCCAGTTACTTAGGTAACCTTATTCAAGACTCACTTCTTTCACTATTCAGACTTAGCAACCCGCCCAGAAAGGTCCGCCATCCGCTAAAATCATCCTACATTAGCCTGCTTTCAAAACGTCGCTTAAGAGTCTGGAAGACTATTTCAAAAGTGGGAATATGGATCGAGGTAACAAAGCGAGACCATGGTATTTTAGCTTGAATATATACAAAGATGATATATCGCCTAAGGCCGTTCATACACACCATAGGAGTTGTTCCTGGCAAGGAGGCGTTTACAAGCACTGAGAGTAGTATTCGTTGACTTTGTTGCAAGTGTATCCGGACATGCACTACAATCCATTATTAGCATCTGAATCCGTCTATGTTTGAGAGCTTACTCACGTTGACATCACCAGAAAAGCCCGATCCACCACATTGTCCATATTGCGCCACAGTCCCCGTACTCGCAACAGCAGTCGTAGTCGGAGCCGCCGCCGTCGTCAACAAAGTCGTAGGAGCAGACGCACTGTTCGCCTCAGCAGGTGCCGCGGCGCTGGGATCCGTCGATCCAGACGCAGCCCCAGCGCTTCCTGGACTAGCGACCGCGGTGGTCAAGGTGCCAGACTCTATGTATACCCCGCTGAAGTACCAGTCCTCGGCCCCGGTGCCGTCGTTGCCAGCGCGCGGGAGACGAAGGACGCCGAGGTGCCAGTCTGCTCCGTTGGAGGAGGTGCTGCCCGTGAAGGGGCCGGCGGTTTGTTTGAGCGGGTCTGAGCCGGTGGAATGCCAGAAAGTGATGGAGTTTGAGCCGAAGTTCTGTTTGAGAAGTGTTAGGAGTGGGTTGAGATGTTGGGCATATGGTATGGGGAGGGCAACGTACGATTTCATAGGCAACATTGTGCCAGATGTCGGGGTCGAAAGTGACCTTCCACTTGCTTTGGCCCCCTACCATCCACTGCAGGTTCGTATCTGTGGTTCCGGATTCGCCGTCTATGATGCTGTGAGTATATTCCCGGTTTATGAAATAGTTGCACGCAATACTCACTGATCCAGCCATACTTCAACTCGGTGAAGTGGCTCTCGCTGGTTTCGAAGTCAGCCCAAAACACCCTACGAATACCTAAACTATTCAGATCTTACAAGAAGCAAATTTGGTGCTCGTTTGTAGCACTTGGCGCGTTTGTTCCTTTTCGCATCATCGAAAAATGGTAGAAAACGTGACCTGAGTTGATGGCGGCCTTTGTCTGAGGAATGAGCTCCGTCCTCCACATATCGCTGTTCCATTTTGCAGTGCTGTCAATTGTGATCTTGGCTCCCTGTTTTGATCCGGTATCCGCGGGGTTCTTATAGTTCGGAGACAAATTGACGTATTTGCTCACTGCGCCGCTACCGTGAATGTAGTACTGATAGTTTCCGACTTGGTTCCCCCATGACCCTAAGGAAAGTGTAAGTTTGCTGAAAAGACAGAATTGGGGATCCGGGGTTATTACATTTCTCCAGGTCGGCGCTGGAACTCATTTCGTTGAAGCGACCATCCCAAAGAATGGCTGTGACATTAAATGAGCAATCGAATTCATAGTTGACGGATTTTTGGAGGAAAAGTACCTGAATATGCCGTGCTTGCAAGAGCACTCAGAAGAGTAGCGTAACCAAACATGGCGTCGACGGCTTCTCGAATAGCAATACACAAAAATGAGGGACCGAAGGCGCAGAAGAGACAGCAGAGAGAAGTAGCATCACCTACAGTTATACCACAGACGGCAAGAATACCATAAATGCCACATACAATTATCCCATCGTGCCATACCCAAGACGGATGAAAAGGTCCGCCCTCTCGAACCCTGCTCTCTCTACAGCGAGATCATTATCCAAGAAACGAAACGCCATGGATCAGCGAGAATCCAGGCCTAGGACTCTGCTGGAAAAAAGGGCTGCGTGACCTTGCGAATCAATTTACAACCGGCAACTTTTCAGGCACAAACCCTAGTCGCGGGCTCGCGGTCCGGGGTCATGTAAATTGCAGAGTAAATGAGATCGGGCAAATTTCTCCATCAGTGGCGATTCTGAAGATAAGGAGGGACTATTGAGTGTGGACATTGAACGGCGTGAAAAATTGTAGATAAAGATGCTTTTTCGTTTTCCACTTGGGCATATGGTAAGGCAGAGATGTGAAGGAAACCTAGGAGAGATGGTCGTGAAAGACAGGTCAATGCAAACATAAATCGAGGCGAGCTAAACCCCGCATTTTGCTCTTTGGGACTAGTTGATATTGCACAGTTTGGATGTGAATGTATTCATGTTTCTCGAAGGTGTAAGTCATTCACCTTTCAGGGCGGACGCTCATCATCTATTATTTAGATATCTTGAGGCCTCTTTGGGAGTCACCAAGTCCATCTCAGAGTGGCCACGTTGAAACACCATTACACCAGGAGCCAAGACCTTTTACCCTACCACTGTAGTGGAATATATACATTCATGTTATAAGTTCAATATGTACAGCCATATGAGTCTAATCAGCCCCAATCCCTCACCCCAATGCCACAGCCACACGTAACACAGCATAAGAGTCGGCACGATGCGCACTTGGCAAGTCAAAACAATCTATCAAAACCAGGAAATCTAAAAGAGAGCCAAGAGAGCCTAGGGGTGGGATCTGGTATTCGGTACAGCCATTCTCGAAACTAAGCCTCGTCAACCTTAGAAAGCCGGGTTGGCGTTTGTAAGGAGCTGCTCGAAGTATGCTTGGAACCAAGTTCCTGCTTCGGGAGCGGGTTGCAGAGCATCACTGTAACCACAGTGCGCATCGTAGCGGGTAGCGGTGGTGTTTGAGGTACCATCGCATTCGCCACCTGGCTTAACCCAGACCCATGCATCCAAGAGAGGGTCATCGGTGACGGAGGAAGGACGAATGCCGAAGCCTGTGCCGACGACATTGCACCAGTCACCTAATCGATCGTTAGTTCCAGTGAGTGTGTTTCCTCTCGTTATCCATTGGGCTTACCCCATGCCTGTTGCCTGGTTGGCTGGACACCGTTGCGAGCTTATGACATTAGCTTAGAATATGGTGGATCGGAAAAAGATCTAACTTACAAGTGTCCACAACGAAGTGAGCCGGAAAACCGTTTTGCTCAAGAAGCGGAGCAAGAGCGTTGATATAACGCTTTTCATCGCAGTTCGCATCGCCCTGGGTATACGAAGGGCATGTGGAGATGGACCAGGCATTGTAGTTCGCTACGTTGGTTGCCAACCCGCGCACTGCTGCGGGTTTGCCTGCATCAGAGTAGAGTTGACCAAAGAGCTGAGCGGCGGGGCTGATGTTGGCTGTCCACCCAAGCCATCCTGCATGACCGGCGTCCAAGTACATGGCTACGTTGGGAAGATTCAAAGTCTTTATTGCGTAGGTAACCGAGGACTTGTAAGTGCTGGCTGCGTTCGCGCACTTCTGGACGTTCATGTTGGTGACTAAGTTGGCCAGACTGTCAGGTTCGACAACTAGAACGAATTGTACATCGGAGTAAGCCTTGATCTGGGCCGCGATCGAGTCGATGTAACCCTGATAGAGAGCGGCGCCGTTGTTGGCAATTGAAAGTTCACCATTGGAGGCAAGCGCAGCGCAATCTCTGTCTGGCAAGTCGTACACCACGAGGGGGAGCATCAGTTTGGCCCCAGCAGCATTCTGTTTCTGAACGTCTTTTGCGTAGTCGGCAATGGAAGAGACCTTAGCTCGGGTGTCAAGCCACACGAAGGTTCCAACCTTAGCAACATCAGTAGCTTTTGCAGCCAAGGCAGCCTTTCCATCCGAAGACATTGATGGAACAGCAAGGCTTGAGACTTCTGACGCATAGTATTGATTTGCGTAGAAGCTTTTGCCTGCTAAAGGATTTCCAGAAGCTACTGCCAGAGTATGTGTTGCCACAGATCCAGTCGTGACTGTGGCCAAGGTTGTGCTAGTGGTTTTTTTTGCTGTTGCTGAAGTTGGCGTTGCAGCGGAGGAGACACCACCTGAGCCTGGAAGACATTGGGAATAGTCTGAAATTGGTCAGCGGATGATTTGTATAGAAGATAAATCGGAGAACCTACAATCGTTGACCTTAGAGCAAGAATTGCCAGACGCACATGTTGTCGACCCGCTGTATCCAGCACCGCCACCTGTTTCAATTGAGTTAAAATCGCCTTGTGTAGAAGCTAGTATCAAGGTTCGGGACTTACATTGTCCATAGACTGCGACTTGTGCTTGGATAGCTGGGGCCAACGCGGAAACAGCGAGGAGTGCTACGCTCTTCATCGAGGTCTGGTCTGTAATGGTATGGAAGGATAAACTATGGAACTTTGGAAGAGTATGAGGTCCTTGGAAGATGCTACTCGTGCTGGACTTTTATATGTTTGGCAGGCATAGCGGCACGGATGTCTGATCAAGAACTCCGGGAATAGCTGACTTATGCATCTGTAATGATCAAACGTTGGTCTGAATGCGTGACTAGAAGATTGTGGCGGCCTTACTATCTGCTAGGGAGAGAACAGCATAGCTCATTATGAACTAGATGTCGCTCACGGAATGCTCTGAAGCATTCCGCTGCAGTTGGAGCCACCCTGATTCCAGAGGCTCATACTAATCGTACATCGACATCGGGCAGGGCAACACCGTGTGTAGCCCAGTGTTCCTAGCGTCGAGGTTATGAGGTCGGTTCCATGCGTTGACCCATGGCAAATCGCGGAGGTCAATCCGGGTTTGGTCCTCGCGTCGCCTGGTGCTTGTTTAATAACCTTTCTGTAGATCTTCAGCTACAGGGAGCTGGGTTAACTTGTCTTGAAGTCATTACACGGGTCGGGGAACCTAAAGTTACTGCAAAGAGGTAGGTGCAAGGAAATTGAAATGAATGGTTATTGCGACTACATTTTCGAGAGCATGGTATGTTGAATTCTAACAAGAAATGGGTTAGCTTTGGGAACGTTTAAATTGAAGAGGGTAGCTTGTACTGACTAAGGCTAAATTGCTTTTTGGAGAGCCGTTCCGCTAGCCCTACGAATTTTAAGACGCTTGCATGTCGATTCACGATGAACCCAAGATAGAGGCACAATTCAATATCAGAGCCGCAGCTACGCAATAGTCCTGTATTTCAGACCCGGTCGAAGGTCGAGGAGATGTTTCTGGAAGGTTGTTTGGAAGCTTCGTCATGAGACAGATCGTGGTAGTGCTAGTGTCTCTGCAGATAACCGATCGTAAAGTTGGCCAAGCGGTATTGACATGGAGCAATCAGCAGACCCTTGTGATTAATATAATGTTACTGCGCATCCCGAGGTAGTGTTGAAGCGAGCGAAGAAGGAATTGGGGCGTAAAGTCAGACATCGGACGCTCCTGACGAGTATTATATAGCCGGGAAAACATGCCTTGGTAATTCAAAGAGGAACAAGAATAACTAATCATTATTCAACATGATCAGATCAGATGTATGCGTTAACATAACTCTAGATAGTCTCTAAGAGGGGAGGTGGCTTTATTGCTTTGGAATTGAAGTTCAACATACAACTAATCGTCCTCAGACTGTCGATTGATGACAGACAAAGTGGAAGGAGTCAGACTAGAAAACTTACGTTTGAACTCAGATAAACCAGTGAGATATTCAGGAATTAGCAGGGGACAATCGGAGATGCGCGCGGGTGACGCTCTTTTCCTTTCTACATTTATAGGCCTTAAAGAAGCGTGGTATTGCCAAAGGCCTACGTATGTACCGACATATCATTCAGGAGCGGATTTGGATTTGATGGGCAGGCGGTGAATGTTGTAGATCATTTGGGCCATTATCAAAGTGAAAAGGACGCCAAGGTGAATTGTGGTCCGTGCTCGGTTCGGAACAACCGTGTTTATCGGCGGTGCCTCTTTCTTCAACTCCACAACACGCGCCAGCAGGCAGCTTTCACAACTTCATTAATCAAAATCAATGGACAGCTAGGAGTTCATGAGTCTTGCAAAACACTCTCTATCGCTGCGCACCTAATTACAACCCGGGCGCACCACCTAGAATCCTTCCACGAGCTCGACGTCATCTTGCAGACACTGCTTCAGTATGGCTTCTATTCTAGATGACCTCTCTTACTTGGAGCCATCCTTCGATCCGGAACAAATCACAGTCCCTAGGCTTCGCTCCATTCTAGTCAAACACCAGATTCCGTTTCCGTCGTCAGCTAAGAAAGGCGATCTCGTCAAGCTATTCAACGAACAGGTTGCGCCACAAGGCCCGAGGATTTTAAAGTCCCAATCGAGAACTAAACGCTCAACGCGCGGAATTAAAGACGTCCCATCAAGTCAAGCAAGCACTGTGACTGACTATGAAGACGAGGCACCAGTGCCTCCAAGCACCGTCAAACGAACCTTCCGGCGGGCCACACGAGCTGCAACGGAAGACGAGCCAGATAGAGGCTTGGGTACAGGCTTGCCCGCATCTAGGGGTAAGACTCCATCTCGAACTGCTTCATCGAAGCATTCGAGAGCCTCAGATCCTGAACCCGATGAACGACCGGCAGCTCGGCGCACTCGACACAGCATTACTCCAGCAATCAAAGACGATTCCCCTGAGCCAGAAGCGTGGCGTCTCCACGATGACATCGAGAGTCCATTCACCTCTGATAATCCATTTCAAAGCGGTAGCTCACCTCCGGCACCGGATCCGAAGGCCGCCGCTCGGGATCGTAGGAGGAAAACTTTAGGACCTGTGGAACATAGGGAAAAGCGAAAGAGTGAGGTTACTAGACGGCGAACAGTTCAACCCAATGCAGAGCAATACGACGAGAGTGTTACTGTGCCTACAAAACGATTCTTCGAAGCCCCTCTTGCGCGGATCAAGAAGGACCTTGCCGAAGAGCCTACCGCTTTCGAGGCCGGTGAGGAATTTACTCCAGAAGAGCAGCTTGAGCTTCAACTGGAACAAGAATCTACGGGCTCAACGGACGTCTTACCGCGGAGAAGACGTCAGCACCCTTCGCGGTCTCAGGGTACACTGAAGGCGGGATTATTTGCAATCCTATTAGCAATGGCAGGAGGATTTGCCAACGTTTGGCGGCAAGAGAAGTTGGAAGTGGGATACTGTGGCATTGGTCGTGAATCAACATCGCTAGCTGGTGTCGAAATCTCTGAATGGGCCAACGATATTCTACCTAGCTGTGAACCATGCCCTCCACATGCCAACTGCTATTCCCACCTCCGCACAGATTGCGAGTCAGGTTTCGTCCTCAAACCTCATCCTCTATCTCTCGGAAGTCTTGTGCCTCTGCCTCCGACTTGCGAGCCCGACAGCGAAAAGGCTAGACGTATTACTGCAGTGGCAGACAGAACTGTAGAAATCTTGCGGGACCGCCGCGCCAAATACGAATGTGGTGAGCCGGACGAGGAAGGGAAGGCTGTCACGTCGGTAGAGATTAATGAAGGCGACCTCAAGCAGGAAATGTCTGCCAAGCGGCGCAAGGGGATGAGCCAGGAAGAGTTCAACGATCTCTGGGACAGTGCAATTGGTGAGATTGTGGATCGCGATGAGATCGTCGAAAACACTAGTGGGTAAGTACACATCCTGACCCTAACCCAACTTCGCAATGAATCTGACATGACTGTGTGCTAACCAGATTCGTTGCCAAACCTATAGAGTCTCCGGCATCCGAACCCTCTCCTCCACATCCTTCGCCGCCCTCCCACTCGGCTGCGCCATCCGACGAGGGGTCCGACACTCGCTGGAACGCCATATTTGGAAACTTATAAGCAGCGCACTCTTTGGGTTGATTTGGATCTACGCGCGTTATTCCATCAGCTACAGTCGCGAAACTGAGGTGAAGGCGAAGAAGTTGGCTTCGGACACGTTCGATCGCCTATCAGACCACGCAGCACGCCATACCGATGATCCAGGCAGATGTCCGGAGCTAGGAATCAGTATGACGCAGTTGCGAGATGATATCCTCCGCAATGAATTCTCGTCTTCCCGTCGACAGAAACTATGGGAGAAGGTGCAGCGAAAAGTAGAACACAATTCCAACGTGCGTGCGGCAGTCAGAGAAGGTCACAGTGGAGACATTGCAAGAATGTGGGAATGGATCGGTCCTGTTCGACAACTTGAGGACGGATATGGCAGTGGAAGACGCGATAGCTCCAGGGTCAGCCTCGGGCCTATCATTGGCAGCAGTCCTGCGGGAATGACGCCGTCAAGAGAAGACAGTCGGCATGAGATGAAGGAGCACAAGAGCTGGGATGAAGGGAGGCCGATTTACTAGTATATCTTCTTCCGTTCCTTTTGTATGGTTAGTGTACATGCGTACGGCACGCTTTTCCAGGTTTGATGGCGGCCAAGTAATTTTCAAGGATAACTAGAGTAGGGACTTGATGGACTTTATGAGATACCAAATAACTTTCCTCGTAGTTTATAGTCTGATAATACCGAATCTTAAAGATTCTCATATTCTCAATAGTCTGCAAATGGTTTGACGTGGCTGATATTTCGAATTATCCAACATGGTATCTCCTTCCGAGAGGAACTGAAGCTCTTTGACTACCCCCACTTCACACGGATGACGCGCCTCATCAACAGCAAACACTCAAGTGAGTAGCATCCCTCGGACTTCTGTCGATGGTACAATCATGGCTGATGTTCTCAAGAAAAACGTCCTCATTATCGGTGGAGGGGCAGTTGGTGCAATTGCTGCCTTGAATCTGGAAGTGGGTGGTCAAGCATCAGTCACAGCTGTGCTTCGTTCCAACTTCAAAGTCGTCACCGAAAAGGGCTACGATATCGAATCTTGCGATCATGGCGTGGTGAAGGGTTTCAAGCCTAGTCATCGTATGTCTACTTCTCCAATCTTGTTTCGCTAGCAACTCTTTTCGACTTTGTGTCCATGTCGACTCCGAATGCATTTGCACAATGGCTGACCTTTCATCTCCTTCCCAGTATGCTCCCAGGTCCCCTCTCTGGCGGAAGAGAAGATTGAGCCATACGACTACATAGTTCTAGTCACGAAGAACACTCCCGACGTTCCCCCAAGTCTTACCTCCCTACTTTCTCCCGCACTCGAGCCTTTGAATACACATACCACGTTGGTCCTAGTTCAAAATGGTCTCAATATCGAGAAACCGTTCGTTAAGGCCTTCCCACATACTCCGATTCTTTCCGGCGTCTCCCTCATCGGAAGTGCGGAGCCCGAGCCAGGAAAGATCGTTCAAGATGACAAAGACAGACTCTTGATCGGCCCATTTCAGAATTCCAATATACCAACGGAGAAGGCACAGGCAGCTGCAGAAGATTTCGTGCGTATATATGGTGTGGGTGGCAAGACGGATTGCAAGTATAGCCCAAATGTTCTTCACGATCGATGGCGAAAGTTGGTGTATAATGCTTGCTTGAACCCTATTTGCGCTATCACAGGACTGGACACTGGTCGTATAAGGCTTGCGGATGAAGCTGTGGAGGGGCTGGTTAGACCAGCTATGAAAGAGATTGTGAGTGCCGCCAAGGCACAGGGCGTGGAGTTGGGTGATGAAGTGGTGGATTTCATGATCGAGATGGATCCTTTGGAGATTTATCTCAGTCCAAGCATGCTTGCTGATGTAAACAAGGTATGTACTTTCCAACCATGGCAAGTTTTAATATGACATGAGAACATCTCTTAACATCCGCTTAGGGCAACTTCATCGAATTTGAGAATCTCTTAGGAGAACCACTCAGAGAAGGAAAAGCAGCAGGGGTTCCAATGCCCACGCTCGAAGTTCTCTATAACATCGCAAAAGCCATCCAATGGCGGACGAAAGAAGCCAAGGGCATGGTCGAGTTACCACCGAAAAGAGAGTAGTAAGCTTTACTTATTAGCCGGAATACATCATGCAATCATTGAAAGAGCACCTAAAATGTCCAGTCATGTTTTCATATTGCTAATGTGATCGCAGCCACAATCATGATACGAAGAAAGAAAAGTCCACAATATTGCCCACACTAAGTTTACATGTCGTTCCTGAAAGAAGACCACAGTGCGTCCAAAATCACAAAACTGACTAGTTACTATCGTCTCTTTGCCACAAATTTCCGGTCTAGTCTATCATCTATTCCCCTCCCTTCCCACGACATCGCTCTCTTAGTTGAAGCCAAGACCTTGGTTGAAGGCATCAGCAGCAGCTTGCCCCGAGGCAGCCTGTGCAGCAGTTGAAGCGGCGTTGCAAGCGTCGACGGCTGCCTGAGCAGCTTTGCACTTGGATGAGAGCTGACCGCAGATGAAATCAGAGATGACCTTGATGTTCAAAGCGGAGCCGTGAGTGAAGGTGGCGGTGTCAGCTGGCTCGAAGGAATCCTCTTTTCGGCCGTCAAAGCCGGCACCGAAGACAATGGTTGGGTTAGTGCAGGAACCGAGATCGAGTTGGCTGGCACCAGCTGCGGCGGCTGGGGCGGCGGCGGCGGCGGACGCGGAAGCAGCATTTGCAGAGGATGCATTGGAAGCGGCTACATTGGCTGATGCCGAAGAGTTGGCTGTAGCTTGGTTGTCAGCTGGGCAAGAGGAATTTGCATTATTGGCATTACCTGCCGCTGGGGCCGCAGCACTGACGCCGGCCACAGCTGTGTTGATCTCATCAACAGAAGCGTCCTCAACGATCAGGTTCTGGCTAAAGATGCAGCCCTGAGTATCATCCTGGACATCGCAGGTGTTTCCTGCGCCGGTTGGGTCACCGATCTTACCAGGGGCGAAGGTACCAGCCTGGAGAGCATCCTGAGGGTTGCCACCAATGGAAGCGATCTGCTGAGCAATCGTGAGGGTGATTTGCTTGTTCAGAGCCGCGGCACCGCTCCCTGCGGGATCTTGATGCTGTGCAATAGCTGCAATTTCAGGATTGACAGCCTTGATTGAGGTACAGGCAACTGATGCCAACCCAACGGAGCCGGTGTTACGCTCAAGACCGCGGTAGATGAGAGCTGCAGTCATTCCGGCAACATCACCGGCGGCCTTTGCGTTGGTGAAAGCCTGGTCGGCGGTAGCTTGCTGAAGGCAGTCTAGACATGTCAGCATTTCCTGGCATCGTCTCGCAAACTATTTCAAGGATAGAGTTACCGGTGTCGGTGATATCGCCCTGACCAGCTGCGCCAGCCTTATCACCCAACAAACCGAAGACGGCATCTTGGATGTTAGCGGGATTATTCAGCTTCAAAGCAGTGTTGACTGTAGCAATGATGGCGTTGTGGGAGTGTTCCTGAGGAACCTCGCGCTTGCCAACAACCGGCCTGGCGCTCACAGCGCTGAGGACCAAGGGAAGGGCGAAGAGGAGTTGTTGCTTCATTCTCGTTGATTTTCGTAATGTCAATCCAAAGACAGATCGTTAAGTGCTTGAAAGAGTGTACAAGTAAAGATGCAAAGAGTATACACTAGAAAGTAAGGACCGGCCGATGATCGTTTCTCCAGGAACGATGGACTGAAAAGAATGTAAGTGAAGGAAAAAAAGAGAGTGGGTGGAAGAATAAACGAAAGACTTTTGTAATGTTGAGATTGGATGATGCTAGAAGCAAGAAATGGGAGGCAATGCGGCAATGCCTTATTCTTATATCTCAGGATCGCCCTGGCAGTGCCGGCTGTTGTGCATCGTGACGTTGGCCGTCAAGCCTTTCATGTCTACCTGGACTGGGGTTGTTTGAGGAGCGCAGACAGGCTGCATGAAGAGCCTCCTGAACAGCAGCCATGAGCCACCATTGCGAGATGGCCCCACGCGAGAGGCGCGATATTGCTTCTGAAGCCTTAACGCACGCCCTGTGGTGCAGGAAATCGCCCATAGGGTGAGAGTAGCCTGGGGTCTGACTCGATTGGTGGACGCCCGCCAAGCCATGGACACGACTGAAACCTCCACCGAGATCGTGGAGACCTCAACTGCTTCACCTCCGTCGAGCCAACATCAGCCGTGCCGGGAACCATCGCGCCCGTCGACTTCCTGGTAGGTTCCTGATGCGCATTGACAGTACGGTGAACAAGACGGCGCAACCGGGTGCTGTCAAGATCTGGATGTCGTCACGACTGTACCTGTCTCAAGTGCCTTCTGTCGGTCCTCCTTCGGTCATGGCAAAGCTTCGAGAAGTCCCACAGGACGAGAACACGCTCGAGCGGGTCATGATGGTTTGTACAGGCAGCTTCTTCTTTCTTCTCGCTCACCGCTTACGATAGACGAGGAGAGGAATCGACGGCTTTGCTCGACAAGTCGACGACCAGGCGTGCATAGCTCAGCATGATTATCCACAGCATAAACACACCTGCGAGGGCAGTTGGGCATTGCTAAGCGCCTGCATCATCTCATGTAAGTCGGAGAGGAAATTAACCGCTATGCCTAAGATGCCTTAACAGCTTCCTTATATTGCCACAGCCATTCGACGCCCCCTCAAAACAAATCATGGAAAATGATCTCCTGTATCAGAATTCCGAGTCTCTGTCTGAACAGATGAGGCATCATCGCACCAGGCTCATATTTGGAGTTTGGAACTCAATCTTAAGCTTTGCTTCGGTCTCGTGGGATTGCCGCCAGAGCAGTGGGTATGATCAAGGCGCGGTACTTCGTCCAGAGGGTCATCGTATGCTCACGCAACTCTATTCGTTATTATCGATCTCAACTATGAAGCGCACCCTCCTATCTGTTCGAAAAGATGGCGATCCATCAAATCTGAAAAGCAGTCTCGAGCATGAGACGTGTGTGCTTCAGGAATCGCTTACATGAGGCTATCATGACCCAAAGCCCGGAATCAATCTTCCCATGACTCTTCTCCCGGGATGAAGTTCATTGTTTTCGCACTCGCGTTCCTGCGACGTGCCTTAACTTGGTCATCCGGTACCTGAATATCAGTTTCGACTTTCCTTCCATTGTAGCGAGGGGCAGATTTCGAAGAAGTTGTAAGACACCATCTGTCTCGTACCCCAAAAGACTTATGTGGGGAAAACCAAGCTTATTTTCTGCCACGGCCTAACCTTTCCTGGTTCGATTGGCTTGTGAACTGTTGAAGCTTGTCTTCGACCCCTTCGCCTTAACTTCATGCTGATATCTAGAATTCTGCGCGATCCCACCTCAATATCACCAATATCGTCTGACGGTGCTTTCGATAACATTAGGCATCGGAATTTCTTTTGCCCTAGAGTGTCAATATTGCTTATCTTCGTCAGTCCCTCACAAAGTTATATTGAGAATCGATCCAACCTCTTTCAACTTCTAAGATTATCCAACAATATCAATGGTTCGTCCTAAAAGAACAATCAGTCGGCCCTTCGACGTTCGCCATACTGGCGGAGCCGATATGTCAGCAGCCTTCAATAGTATACCAATCAGATCCTTCAGCGACGAAGCAGTAGCAAATAACGACAGCATGCCCAAACAATCCCTCCCGAAAAGATCAAACACAATCTCGCACTCCGCGATAACAGCTGCAAAAGCCAAGTTCAGTTTCAGTATGGACGAGAGGCCACTCCTCGGCAAGAAGGCATCTATGCCACATCTACCCCCGCTACCACCTAAACGGGCGAACTCGACCGCACAACTTCCGAAGACAGCAATTGATTTAACGAAAGTGCCCAAGTCTCAAAGGCCACTAGGGTTCAAGGAGATCATGGCCGTGAAGAGTTTCTCGGAGAGAATGACAATGTATAATAGGACGAGAGAATATTGGGCGCATGCAGACCACGGATTGAACGAGTGGGTTGGCAAGGCGACGCGTCCAAGACCAGTGATTTAGAGCTTTGAGAGTCCATTGCGGTCCTTCTCCCTCTTTCCAAAGGAGAAGCGATGAAGAGAATCAGGGTGCTGGTGAGGTCTCGACTCGGAGTCCATTGGGCGGCATTGGCCGGTGACAAGCAATCCTAAGCCACCTATATATGGAATCGAGGTACTGTTGAAACGGACGCTGTTGGATTTGCTATGCGCCTGCTCACTCGCATCGCCTTTCTCGGATCGAAATTTCGTAGCCCAGGTTAGGATCTCATGAGCCAAATCAGCCTCCGAACCCATTGCCGTCAAATCCGAACCTTCCTTCCGCACCGCATGATTTGCACCCGCAATCGACGGAAACAGCTCGTAGACTTTCGGGTCGACCCTGACGATCAACCCTCGATTTGAACTGACTCCTTTCTCATCATGGCCTACCTTCAATTTCCGGAGTTCTTTCTGAACGCGTAAGATCTCCAATTTCCACAATGAACTCTGCTCTGAAGATAGAGCTAACATTGAAGGGACATCGTTAGCCTCAAGAACTTCTTTAAAAAGAGCGGCTTCTTTCTCCTCGCGACAGACCTCACATGGCCCTGAACTCATGTCCCCCGTAAGAATGACATCGTGCGCTAGACATTTCTTCGGTTCGTCCTTGAGCTCCGTCTTCTCTTTGCTGTGTACATACTGCAGCGGGGAAGATGATGAGTAATGGTACTCCGACGGCGCTGGTGCCGGTACCCGGGCCATGTGTGGGAATACGGCAGCCCGCTTTAGAAGTGGGAGAATGGACTCCGGACAGAGGGTTATGGTGTCTGTTGTATGCGTGCAGGAATGCGTTGTTCGGTGGTTACGGCACATAGTGGGTTCGGTTGGTCGATTGGGGTCGAAGAATATGGCGGCTTTAGGATCCTGCGGGTTGGGGTCGAGATTGAGAGGAATCCGTTGTTTTGAGGAGGCTTGGGTTCGCTCTTTTGATGATTCGGCAAGGGAAACCTCTCCCAGAACGAAGTGATATTGGAGAAGTTGGTGGTGGTGGTGATTCGGTATCGGTGTTCCTGGTCAGTGATCCCTCCCAGAAACTCTCGTTCTCGTAGTGGGTGGTGTTGTGTATTCCTTGAAGAAGTGATTGAAAAAGATGTTGAGTTGATAACCTCGGATATGTAGTTTCTTAAGCTACGATAGTATCGAGTATGTCCGTATATATATCTTCGTCGTCGTTCGTATCGTATGCTTAAATGTCATACAGATAAATATAGCACATATATGTCGCACTTGTTCTTGGTTCGGTAGTACAGTGCAGCACACAACTTCCCCCAATTCCTCAAATATATATATTTTCCCTTCTCCTTCTACCTCGCCCTTACCGTAAAGATGTCATCCCTCTACAGCCTTAGCAACCCGAAGGCCGCAAACTCGGAGATCCTGAGATCGAGACACGAGTGCGAGCGTGAGCGCGAGGGTGAGCATGATTCTGTCAAGAGTTCACGATGCCGATGGTAGCCGTGATTTTTGATGGTGAGGATGAGGTCACTGGGGATGGTGATGCTGGGGGAGGGAAGTGATTAAGCCGAGGAGACTTTTAAGAGTAAGGATAGGAGGAGGCTATCTGAAGTTTTTTATTATGTTTGGTGGGGGGTTTGTAGGTACTGTGGATCGTATGGTGGTCTAGAAATGAATTTTATACCTGAGGAATAAATTCAGGATATATGTTGGTACCACGTATGTTATATTGTCCCAATCCTATTTTCTACGCAGACATCTTCTGAGTACATCCATTTTCGCCCTCTATAGTTATTTTTGTCTTCTCTTCTTCACCGAGCTCTCTCGTTCCTTGATCTCCAAACACCTTGCCAATTTCCCAACCACTTCTTCTTCGCTCGTGGAAATCCACGCGTACTTCTCCACAAAGTCCGTAATCTCCCGGTCATGTTCCTTTCCTACCTCGACCGCCTCCTTCAACTCCGTAATCGACTTCCGCAATCCCAGTCAAATGTCCAAAGTCCGCCTCATCAATCTCGAATCCAAATTGCCCGTCCACTCTCCATAACTGTCTCTGTACCTTGAAACCGCGCAACAGGCTCCAGCCCCACCGAGATTGGAAGTTGAGACCCCGCCGACAGAAATGAAGCATAGACTTCAGTTCTTTCTTTATCTTTGACTCCCGTTGCTGATCGTTCCATTCAGATCGTATGACAAACTCCTCCCGACCGAAGCAAGAAGCCCAACCCATCCCATTCCTCACCTCAATATCCAACTCAGTCGCCCGAACCGGTCCCGAAACCTCATACACCTCTCCCAGCTTCTTCGTGAGCCCCGTCTGGCGCTGTCCTCCAATTCTAGAATCTGATATCCTGCGCAAGGTCTCCCAGAAGCCGTCCCTCCGGCGCAGACGAAGCTTGTTCTGGAAGCGGATTTTACGGCGGTCGAAATGCATGTCTTCGTATGTGGTGGTGGAAACATGGTTTAGCGAGTTGAATGGAGGCGTTTCTTTGTTTTGGATTATGCGTTGGATGAAGGCATGGTTTCGAGGTGGAAATGCGAGGGTGGTTTGGAGAATGGTGTAGCCCCAGGATGAGGTTGTGAAGAGAGTTATTTTGGGGATGAGGCAGGTGGATGGCATGACTAGTGGATCTTGAACCTTGAATACCTATGAGTTGAAAAGTAGGTCCTAAGAGAGTATCAAAGCTTGCGGTCCACAACGGCTGGGCCGTTATGTTTGCTATTGCTCGTCCTTTTCTCTTTTTCAGCTGCCGTGGTTGGTTGGAGCTTTTGCTTGACACTTCGGTGGCACTATGATACGGTCCGGGAGTTGGAGTAATCGGTATATCCAATTCGGCGGATGATGCTACACCTCGTAAAACATGCTGGATTTGCGCTGCCAGAGGACGAAGTCGTTTCTCGTGAGGCTACTGACCATCAGACCATTCCCTTCCGACCAAAGTAGTCGATGAAAAACAGCAATGTCTCAGAGGTGCAGATTATGAAGCCGTCAGGGGCAGTGATGTAAGAAATGGCGAGATGAGATCATTCAGCTTTGAGGGCCTGACAACCTTCGACAAGCCTCGCTTTATAGAATACTCGGACGGGCAAAGGCGCTTGTTGATAACAGTGATGTATTGTACAAGTTTTGAGGAGGGAAGTGAAAGATGGATGGTTGTGTGCGTTGACGGGAAGCTACTTCAAATATCGATATACTACTCCAGGTTGAGACGCGACGCGACACAAGAGAGGTGACTTTTCAAATGCGTTAAACGACATTTTCATATAGCAATTTCGTGAAATAAAGTCCGCATCCACCTCTCGCCGTACACACAGGGTATAAGACCTCAGATGTAATTTTCCGAGTCTTCGTCGTGGATAGAAATACACTCAATCATCCCAGCCAACGCCTCAGGAATATCATCACCCTCTTCCCTATCCCGGTGCACAGCGACATAACACCGCTCAACAACCACAAGAACCCATTCATCATCGAGGATTGACATAAAAGGTGGCCAATGACGATTTGGCCTATCATCCCCCTCCACAGGTTTGTCAAAGGCGTAAATGGTATTGAGATCCTCGAAGATGACGAGTCTCCTCTTCTCAAGCAGAGCAAACACGTCGAAGTAAGTTAGGTCGTGAAGATTATCCCGCACAACTCTTAGGATGGATCCCCATGTTCCTTCAAGAAGCATCATCTCGTGGAAGATAAGAGTTTGGACATTAGGACAAATAGCTGTGAGAAATCTGATCGCATCATCCTGCTCCAACTTGAACCTGGTTAACTTGAGATACTGGAGCTTGGAAAGTGGTTTGAGGTGCGATAACTGACGTAGCAGATAGATACTGAAAATCGTGAGGTCAAGTTGAAGCGAAAGGTCTTCAAGATGGATCATGTTCTTCATCACCTGGCCGAAAGATTGAGTGTACTCAATCATGCCTGTTACAGAAGTTAGTCTGGGCTTTACTTCAAGTCGTGGGTCTGATTGGGTCGTAGTAGATATGATGATCCACTTACCTTCCCATGTTGTATCCGTAACACACATCATGGCCCCCAGATCGAGATCCAAATAGCGAAGAGTAGAAAAGGCATCTGAATAGCGAGCGATCTCCGAGAACACGCTTATAGGCAGTGCATAGCTTACTCCTTGAGCCAGCCGCGTTTCGACGTGAAAGCTTTCAAGGGGCGATTTTGCTTCCAGCAACGGTCGCAGAAGACAGATGGCGGTACTCAAAATCGCTGCACTCAGTCGATTCGACTTTTCGCGTGACATGATTCTTGCTTGATGGTCCCATCCGCAAGCATCTGAACCGAAGCCACAAGCGATCTTGATAGCCTTGAGGTGGCTCAGATATGGAATAGCCTCTGTGAGCAGCCATTCCCCAACCCCAGAGGCCAAAGTAACTGCCTGGTCTACATGGTCTTGATCAATGCATATATGCTCCGATTCTGGCGAAGTTGGAAGAGAAGAGTCGCAGTACTCGAGCACGAAACCGAGTTTTCTAAGAGCGAGTCCGAAGGCTGGAAGCCGGGCGAATCGAAGTAATCGTTCCAAGTTGCCAGGCGAGACCCAATATTTCTTCCAGCTAAAACAACGCTTTCCAAACTCTCGTAGAGATTTGTCGTTAAGTTCTCTGCAGGTCAAGCGAAAATTGTAGAAGTCTTCATCATTCTCAAAATAGGTAACGATATCATTAATGAGCTCCACTGGTAATGAAGCCAATGTAGGCGGTATCCGATCAATCGACTCCATAGTCCCAGAAGGTCTTCGAAGTAGTTAGAGAGACTCATTAGACCCTAGAAGTGAGCAACTCACCTTAAGGCTTCCGGTTAGCCCGGCCCTTTATCAGCTTTCTGAACGAGACACCTTTTCTGCAGTAACGAAACGTCAAATACAGGCGGTCTCAGAGTAGAGGTTGTATGTGATGGTCTAAGATTTAGAGGGGGTTGACTTCAAGTTTTGTCAGTACCAAAAGACACTCAAGTGAGCTCCCAGGTGTCAACTGACAAAGAAAGACAAATGACGGACTAGCCGATCCGTACGGAGAGGAAGATGTAGCAACAGGGGGGCTCAGCAAACAGACACCTCTTTGTTATAGCGAACACCTGAATTGTCAAGTCAAGTCAAGGTGACGTTAGAATAGATGTCGCCAGCGCAAGCGCAAATAGGAGAGTTCTGAATTCACATTGAATCAGCATTGAGAAACATCTGGGTGACCTCATAGATTGGGCTTACAGAGTGATGGACTGGGTAGGCCGACCCGTAGAGAGAGGATGATTGAGCAATTGAAAGTAATAATGGAGATCAATGTCTACTGAAGCTGCGGTATCGCGACAGTGTCAGCGTGTAGAAGCGTAGAAAAGTTATGAGAGGCGATTGTTTGTATGGCCAAATAATAAGCGAGAGTTTGTCGAGTGAGTGAAGTGAACAATCAGGTAGCGCCAAGGCCACATGACATCCTCATGCTAGTAACAAGGAAATTAGGTAGACTTATACGCTCCGGAAGATGAGGCTGGGAGCACGAACTCATGTTTGCTATTTTCCATTACAAAGGTATCACCGAGTAAGATATGCGCGGAGAACGTGGAGAGGTGATTCTTTCTTTATTTTTTTCACTATGAACAGAAGTAGAGAAGTATGAGAACGCTCGCCGCCACCAACGCCGTCGCCAGCATGCCGGAATCGTATATGAAAGGAACCGTCATCTCTCACCTGTCTCACCTATACTCCGGCAATGCCAACCTCCTCTCACTGCGCACGTCAGAAATCTCCCTCTCTCTTGGAGCAGGCAAAGCCGCCTGAGGGATCGACTTCTTCTCTTCCCACAGGTCGATCTCCTGCTCAAACTCTGAGATTCCATGATTCCTGCCGACATGGTTGACCAGAGTCTCCACGCTCCCACAAACTACATCGACATCCCGGTGCTTATTACACAGCACACACGCATATTCGCCATCCACAGTGTGGCATTTAACAATGAACCGTTGACCAAGGTGAAATTCGCGATCTTGCATCACCTCCTGCTCATATCTTCCGTCTGAGACGATGACTGGTGTTCGCTTTCCAATCTGCCAGAAGTCGTCCGGGGAGATGTCGAGTCTGACTTCGCACGCAGGACATCTACCGTCGCGGCCCGGGGCGAAGGATGCTGCAAGAGGTTTATTGGGAATGTACTGTAGATCGAGACTGTATCTGCAGAACACGGAGTCGGGTTCTATGACAGTCGAGGCACGTTTCGGGGGTTGTAGAGCACGTTGAGGTGGCGAATCAAGAGCCAGCCGTTGGCGCTGTTGTCTTAAAGCATCCAAGGACCCCTCTCGCGCGGCTTGAGATGCGGCCATGAGTTTCTGCATATCCGATCGTGTTATGACCCGGTCATTGTAGAGCGCATCCTGAAGGACGTGGATGACGGTTTGCTGGAGTGAGATGATTTGAGCTTGGAGCTGATTCTCCGTGATAGCTGACGAAGTGAGATGTGAGCTGGAAGTCCGATAAGTCAAGAGTGTCGCCGGATTACTTACTGTCGCCGACAGCGAAACGCCGACCTAAACGCTCATAGCCATCGTCGTACTCCCTCCGTATCATCGCGCCAGATCTCTCCAGAGTGTCCCCAAGCTCATCTCGTGGTGGCTGGCGTCGCCTATCCGACCCTTCTTCTTCCTCCTTGGCGCGCTTCTCGTTCGCATCCACCTTCTCCTGCAGCTTCCTTATTTCGTTATTTTGTTTGTCGTCCTGTTTGGCCTGGCGTCTTCGCTCAGCAAGACGATCGTATAGGCCTATGGACGAGGTGAAGGTTCCGACAAGGGTGGAGCAAAGCGTCGCGATGATGAAGGTTTTCTAAATGGACAAGGATTAGCCAAGCAAAGCTTGATGTCACTAGAGTGGACTGACCTTGAGGTTCTTCTCCTCAATCATGTTAGAGTAATTCATGGTGCCAAGAGATGTTGTGAGCTAGCAGCCCACTTGTGCGCATGAAAGTACGCGCGGTCGCTGTTGTCCTGCGCGTCGGGATGTGAGGAAGTTGGGAGGAGAGAGGTGGCGGACGAGATCAAGTATTCCTTCCACTGACCCGAGGGTTGTCAGGCAAGCCGCGGGGAACCCTCGCACGTTAATGCGGGTGTTGTACTTCGACCCCATCCATGGTGGTGTGGGCATCAGTGAATACGTACCACGCTGACCGCAACTTCGCTTTTCGTCCAAGGGTCCTTGGGGGTGTTTGAGATCTGTGTTATGATGTCACTGCACTGTACGGACCCCGAGGACCGGTCACGTGTTCACGATTAGACGAGAACATCCCTCCCGACGTCTTTCGGAAGTAATTGTATGTGGTTTATAGGGTTTGTAAGGGGTGCGCGGTAGTCTCTGAGAACAATACATGTCGCCTCAATCGCATCTCTTTTGGGTATGAAACCACCATGTCAAGGCTCCTTGAGGTGCAATAGCCTTACAGTTTCCTCGATCGCAAAGAACGACGTCTTGCCTGCAGTCACATGCCAAGACTCAAACCATTACTTTCCATTCCTCGTGGTCAGTAGAAGTGCCGACAAGTGGGGGCAAGACTCTTGCCGTACGCTCCCCCCTTACTTTATCAACATGACGCTGTCTTCAAGAGATGAACGAACACTCCGTGGGGACTTGCGAAGGCGCATTCCACGGCGCGAGCTATTTCAAGATGCGTGAAGGTATGGCAGAGTGAGGGCAAACCGGACGGTGTCTCACTGCAACGTCGCGTAGTTGTAACGATACACGAACGCCTCGAGGCTTCATCGTACCACCGAACTGAGAACTGCGGTACCAAACGAGACTGATAGTATAGTGAAACAGGCCTGGGGAAGACACAAAGAATATGAGAACCTGAAACTACCAAGAGATGCTCGGATGCAGGCACTCGTGGGGAATCGGCTTGTAGTCCCTGTCACTACACTGGATCGACCTGTTCACGATCCAGAAATAGTAAGGAGTTCTTGTCGCAGACCAACAAATTCAACTTGGCCAGGAGGATGCAAGGGGAGGTGAACGTGGATGAGTCCGTAAATGGACTTGGTGACCTCCGTGGGGGAGCAGCAATGCAGAGCGTGCCATTGCGGACGCTACCAGGAAGTGAAGTTGAATTACAAATCTTGATACCTAAACTGGGGCGTTGAAGAAGCTTCATTAGTCGTGAAAGCAGTACCCTGCCGAAAATAATGTATTACCTCCGAGACATGCACTCCAAGCCTGAGAAGAATATCACCGTGCGCGAGTTCTTGGAACACTGCCGGCAAGCTCAACCGCACGGATACACACGATGTTCAGATAAAGAACCATTTTGGGGCTGAATGCGGTAGGCGACGAGAGCGACGAGGCTCAGTGTTGGTGTTGTGACAGGGTTACCCAATTTCGCACTATGCTCAATTGGGAAAAATTAGTAAGAAAGTAGCTCAGCCGCTCCAGAAGAAGAGTCTCTACCAATAGCAGGATCTGTCATGCAGTAAGACATTCCAAGGCCGTGGTTAAGTCGTTAGCGATTGGGAATAGAACTGCCAAAATACTCCTTGGTTCATCACCAGCCCCGATCGAAGGTATAGTCGGCGCGTGTTGATGTATGTGGTAGCTTGGATTTGATAGACGTTTCCATAGATAAAGCCGTCTCAATTGGTCTTCCTTACCAGAAGTATCCGCGGAAGGCGGCCCGAGGATGCTTATCGAATTCTCTCCGCCGCAGAGGGCAGCTGCTGCCCGTCTGTTGTACATCCAAGTGGCACTTTTGGTCGTACTGAAAGATCTGAAACACCCAAAAGACTTTATCAGCACATCTTGAATCTCAACTGTAGTCCGTTGCAATCTCACCTCCAGATACGGAATACCAATTCTACCCAATGACGGTCTTAGGAAGTTGAAAGAATCCCGTCTGTTGTAGACGTTTGAACCAAATGCGGAAGTGTGACCCCCAGATGAACATGTGAACCCAACTGACGATCAGTTTTCTTGTTCCACGACATTTTTGAAGATGTTGGAGGTTTGTGATAAGGCAGAGAAACATGGGTTGAACTTGGTGTTTTGCCTGCTGGAAAATGACTATCAAAGGGCTGCATATGAGGTCTATTTCTGAATATAAAGAGAGCCATTGTCGGCAGGATAGCTGCATGAGCATCACCCAAGCTCGGTCTTCAGTTGAGTACTCGCCATTGCCTTCTCACACTTAAACGATGGCGTCCCCTCAGAGTAGGGCCGGAGGGAACGGGGCCCGAAACGGGGCCCATAACGGAGGGTCGGGTGCCCCGGCGGCCAATAACGATTCTGGCCAGGGCCAAGGTCGCAATGTATGAGAACCTTTGGATTCAAAGGGCTTAAAATGATACCAATGATAACGGGTAGCAGAAAGCGACCAGTTCTACTGGAAATCGAAGCAAGCCACCAAGCCAGGCCATGCCGGAATCCGTACAACGATGGCTTAATCAAAATCCTTACGAAGAGCCTTGGAATCAGCACCGGAACGGCCAAAGCGGAAAATAAGTCGGATCGTGCGATCTATGTGGGCGGGGTGGGAGAAGGAACGCCACACTCCTTAAACTTTCATATATTTCTTTCATTGCAACGTCTCTTATGAAGTTTTTGCCGGTACCGGTATTCATTCGTGTGGATTCAACATCCGCAAAGGAAGCTCGAAGTTTGAGCTGTCCCCAGTTATCTCGTCTACTGCTCTTATTAATAAACCCGTATTGACGTCAACGATGAGCCAAGGATGTGAAGAAGATGCATTTGATACAGTGACCAGCGGAACGCAGCTGTATTGCGAAACAGCAAGGCCACGTTTCAATAGCAGTAGAGCCATTAAACGCGTGATGAAAGGGATACACGTGACGAGGAAAAGAGAGATGTGATGTGATGTGTATTAGCGCGACGATGCAGAGTCGTCACACGGAAGATGGCATGAAATGTAACATGTGCACAGAAGGGCACGTTTTCGAAGCGCGATACGGCATGCTTCTGCAGTTGGACCCGGCCGGGGTGATTTTGGCAGAGTGAGCTGGTGGGCAGGTGAGGTCGAACAGCTGCTGACAAGGCGCGGCGAAATGCACATGATGGACCACCGACAGGTCCGAACGCATCATGCTTCTCCATCATTCCCTCTGATATGGATTTGGATGAACACGGTGATGTTCGTAGCGGTGCGATGAGACTCCAGGCCAAGCAGCCTTCTCCTCATGGATGGGTGGTGGAGATGGCCATGATGATGATGATGACGTTCGCCGATGCGGCTGCCGATGCCGTCCCATCATCATCCCCAGACTCCCGTGGCCACCTGCATGCCGAGGTGCTCGTCCAGTTTCCTTCACTTCCCCGCAGCCGCACTAGCCTGGAGGCGGCAGCTGGTGTGACTTGATGCGATGCTCTTCTCCGCCTCGGTACCTTCAGCCATCTCAAATCGAGGCCACCCTCTTATTGCCCTTCTTTCACCTTTGGTAGCTGCTGGCCACATGCATGTGCTGCGAACGGGTCGGCGCTTCAAAGAAATCTGTCTGGAGAAGCCCCCGGGATCCACTCCACGATCCACTGCACTGTCCGGGGTGCTTCTGGGGCTTCCGAGGGGAGAAGCCAGTGAGAGCATTTTGAAACGCCATACCGAGGTGGGTTACTGGCATGGACCAGTCCCATTGGTTCTTTGTCAATCTTATTAGTCCTTGAACATTTGTCGTCATGGTGTGGAGGACTTGTCCTTCTCTTCATATTCTTCTCGTCTCCCATCCCTGTTACTATCGTCGTCCATTCCTCCTCGAGGGCCTGCAATCGTCCCTTGTTATTCCTCTTGAAACTTGGGGAAACCCGCTCTGAACTCTTTTCACTATGGCCGACAACAATCACATTGAGCGGTTACACACCATGGACATGGAGTTGGGTGCAACCGAAGCGGTCCAGCGACATGTTACCAGACATGTCGTAGACGCAAAGCCGGTTTCGCAGCGCAAACTTGATTTCGAGCATCGAAGACCGCGATGGCTGAGAGAATGTATGGCCGAGGCGACTGGAGTATTCTTTTACGGTGAGCTGAGACTGTTGCCTTCCGGAGGAACGTAGGATTGACATATATGCTCTCAGTCTACCCCGGCATTGCTTCAACCGCTTGCTTTTTTCTCAATGAAGCAAATCCGGCCTTCGGATCTCTCTTTCAGATTGGATTTGTAAGAAAATCTTCCATCTAATCCCCCGCATTCACTGACTTTACCCTATACAGGCGTATGCTATTGGAATCGCCTTCGCAATCATAACGTGCGCCCCAACATCCGGTGGCCACTTCAACCCCGCAATCACCATCTGCTTTGCCGTCTGGCAAGGGTTTCCATGGAAGAAAGTCCCCTACTACATCTTATCTCAAATTTTTGGCGCGTTCATGGCTGGCCTGATCCTCATGGGCCAATACCATGAGCAGATCTCTGCATTCACGGCCGCCTCGAAAGCGAAAGGATTGGGAACGGTGTACAACGGCGGACCAGCCAGTATCCTCTGTACATTCCCCGGCGAGACTCAAAATAATCTCGGGTATCTATTTTTGATCGAATTCTTCGTCGATAGCTTCATCGTGAGTACAGCATGCTCCCCCTTTACATGCTCGTATCAGCTAATTCAACACCAAGGGTATCGTTATCTGGGCCTGTCTTGACCCCGCAAACCCCTTCGTTTCCCCATCATCAGCCCCCTTCACAATCGGTCTAGCCTATGCAAAGTAAGTAACGAACTCCTCCGCTCCATCCCATTCACTCACGTCATACTAATCCATCTCCACAGCATGGTCTGGGGTTTCGCCGATATCTCCATCTCCACCAACCTCGCGAGGGATCTCGGAACTCGCATCGTAGCTGCGATCTTTTTCGGCAACGAAGCCTTTTCTTACAAAAACTACTCCTGGATTGCCATCCTCGTAAACATACCCGCCACTTTATTCGCAACAGGCTACTATGAGCTGTTGATGCGGGATTCGCTTAAGAAGATTGGGCACGGGCATGCGGTGCATGAAGAGGGAGAGGAGGGGTTGAGTAGGCATTTGACTAAGTCGGGCATCCCGGTGGAGAATGGGACGACTAGTGTGCTGAAGAAGGGGATTGATGTTGTGTGAGTGAGTCGGTGAGCAAAGGTATTGGGCATGGATAGAGTAGGGGGTTCGGGTTTCTAGCAGGTATATATATTTTGTAGGGAAAGTAGGACATTTGGGTTTATGATTTCTTCCGGTTAATTATAAAATCTAGTTGGAATACATGTACATATATAATCTTTTAAAGCCAACATAGAGTATTAAACATTGAGGGGATGAACGTGGATAGAAGAGTCGGCTTCTCGATGTCCGGCTCAAACAGTTAAGTCGCACACGAGAAAGTGGGCCGGCTTCACGATTCTATATACTTGGGAGAGCAAATTCGGGTCTTTCTTAAATCTCACAAATTGAGTCGTACCTACAAAAGTTTACTGATCAAGAATGCTTCGCCTCGGGATGTTGACACCATCCCAGAGTAGATCATTCATCTCATTCACTAGTTTATTACTCGCTCCGATTCGTCAAATCAGAATCGAATTATGTTCTTAGGCACGCCATACAGGGGACATGCTCATGGCACGCCTTACACTACTCTCACTGCCCGCCATCTGAATCAGACTTCACAACCACGCATCCCTCTTCACGTCGCTGCATCGCATCCCTCGCTTATCAGCCTTAATACCAAAACCTAAACACTCGCCTCCGCCTCCGCCTGCCTCCCCGCCACACTCCCCTTCCTCCAAGCGTGCATGGGATCCTGCTTCTTTGCCGCCATACTTTGCCCACCTTCTTTTCCCCATCCACCACCCCCAGGCGTATTAATAATGATCCTCTCGCCTGGTTTCATAGCCGCGGTATTCTTGGCTCCTAGGTTTATGTATCTATATTCTACCTCTCCATCCTCACATTTCTCACCGTTGACGCCGTTGGGCTGGCTAGCGGCGTCGGAATGAGGATCAATAGCCTTCTTGTCGACTTTTCGAACCCAGAGGTTGAGACCGCACTCAGCGTCCTCCCCTCCCTCAAGCCCATATGGATGATAAACTCTCCGTTCACTCAAGATACTGACTTGCACCGGGATGCGGAACTCGATATCGCGGATAACGCCATCACCTCCCGGATGCATGCCCTTGCCGCCAGAATTCGGTCTGAGTGAGAACTCGCGTAACAGGACAGGATATCTCCGTTCAAAGACTTCGGAGTCCGTGATCCGGGTGTTGGTCATGTGGGTATGCACGCCAGAGGTGCCGTTCCAAGTCGGGCCGGCGCCTGAACCGCCGGAAATGGTTTCGTAGTAGCCAAACCCGCGCGTTTCTTTTCGCTCGGGTGAGCCTTCTTCGAAACTCGTGCCGCCGAAACCGAAGGTTAGGTTGTTGGTGTCGCCTTGGGATGCAGCGCAAGCGCGGAAAGCTTTCAAGACTACGTCGGTGACTCTTTGGGAGGTGAGCACGTTACCGCCTACGACGGCTGCGTTGTCTGAGGGCGACAGGAAGGACTTTTTGGGAATATTGACGTGGATGGGTTTCAAGCAGCCTTGGTTTAGAGGGATATCCTCTGATATCAAGCAACGTAGACAGTAAATAATTGCGGAGTAGGTTACCGCTTCGGGGGCATTGTGGTTTCCTGTGATCCTAAGGTCAGTCGTACACGTAGCATATGATGAAAGAACTTACCATAGACTTCTCGCCCAGTCCCTGTGAAGTCAAAATCAGCCTCGCCCTTATTCGGGTCGATGGTTATTTTCAATTTGATAGGTGACCCGTCATCCATGTAATCTACAGCTGATAGATCTTGCCCTTCAAATCGTTTGTAAACTGCCTTGAGTAAATTTCTGACGCTTAACTCCGCATTGTCTTGGATGTTCGTCATGTAGTACCGCACGACTTCCTCACCGTAATCGTCCATGAGTGTGTTGATTAGGGTGATACCTTTCTGGTTCGCTGCGACTTGGGCTTTGAGATCGTTGATGTTGTCAGAGAGACATCTTGTGCCACTGCAGCCAGGATATTGCGCAGGCTCGTCTTTGAGGAGTTCAACGATGCGCTTCTCGTTGAAGTGGCCTTCGGATACAAGCTTCTCAGATTTGATTGCAGCGCCTTCTTGAAACAACTCGCGAGAATGTGGAGGCATGGAGCCTGGAAGAATACCACCAATATCCGCATGGTGAGCTCTTGATGCAACGTAAAACACGATGCTATCTCCAGAGAAAGCGGGAGTAATGACGGTGATATCGGGAAGATGAGTGCCGCCGAACATCGGATGATTCGATACCAGGACGTCACCTTTCTGGAGCTTTCCCCTCCAGATCTCCGCTTGCTTCTTCACGCAAGTAGACATACTGCCAAGGTGAACAGGCAAATGTGGAGCTAGTAAATTCAGCAATTATAATGTGAAGAGCGTGTAGCAGGCTTACCATTGGCAACCAATCCACCATTTGAGTCAAATAGCGCGCAAGAGTAGTCCAATCGCTCCTTGACGTTAGTACTCACACTCGTCTTTTGCAGAGCCCGTCCCATCTGCTCAGCAATGGCCATGAAACGGTGCGCAAATATACTGAGCAGAATCGGATCTACTTCATTCGTGTCCACTTTTTTGTCCTGGCCATCACTTCCTCCGATGTTGATAACGACGTGGGTGTTGAGGAGAAGTGCCGATGCATCAGGTGTAACCACAATTGTCTGAGTTCCGTCTGCGATAATGGCAGGTCCTTTGATACGGTCGCCAGCCTCTAGATCCTCTAGTTTGTAAAGAGCTGTCTCTTGCCGTCCGCCCTCGAAGTAAACCTGTCGAGTTGCATACTGCTTGTCTCCTTTGCTGAGATCCTTGGGTTTGATCTCCTTGAGTTGCTGGTCTACAGTTTTCTCTAGGCCTTCGAAGGTCTTTCCTATACCTCTGGCCCGAACATCATCGACTATAATATCTCGGTCAGGAAGAGTGAAACCAAACTCCTGCTCGTGCTGTTTGACAAAGGCTTTTTCAAAAGCCCAATCGTCTCCGTCGTACTCCTTCTCTGCTTCTTCTGTCGAAGGTTTTGCTATCATCAAGGCCGACTCGGTTCCACGATATCGCAAGTTCAAGTATTCTTCGAAGTCTATCTGACCTTCTGAAAACCCTTGATTTTTCAGCGTTGCCGTTGACTTCGCCTTTAGGTCATCCATCTTCTGCTTGAGATAATTGCGTACTTCTGGATCACCCGACAAAACTTTTGATTCGGGCTCTTGGCGCTCGTCCACCACATCGGCCAACGCCATACCGTAAGCGGACAATACGGAAGAGTATCGATGTATGAGTATTTGTGAGATTCCAAGCGCCTCCGCGATTGCCACTGCATGTTGACCTCCAGCTCCTCCAAATGTAGCAAGTCGATGTTTAGAAGTATCATGGCCTCTGGCTTCGGTCAAAGAGCGTATGGGTCTAGTCATCGTTTCGTTAGCAATCTTGATGAAACCATGAGCTACCTCGTCCAAGGACATCTCTTTCTCCTTGTTACCGCCTGCTATTTCTTTATTGATCTGCTCGGCTAGGCCCTTGAATAACTTTTCGCTCGCGTCAGGATCAAGTCCTTCGTCCTCGTTCTTGCCGAAGATTTTTGGGAAGAAGTCTGGCAATAGTCGTCCAAGGAATAAGTTAGCATCCGTGATTGTCAATGGCCCGCCCTTTCTATAGCATGCTGGTCCTGGATGTGCACTGGCTGATTCAGGCCCAACGACAAACAAACCATTCTTCCAGAAAAGGCGTGAGCCCCCACCAGCAGCCACGGTATTGATGTCGAGCTGGGGTGACTGAATGGTGACACCGGCGGTAGTCGTCTCGAAAACGTGATCGTATCTTCCAGCACCATAGCGGCTCACGTCTGTACTTGTTCCTCCCATATCAAATCCAATGACTGGAGTCTTAGTCTTGGGGTCATAAGACGTTAAGGCATAACCAACCACGCCTCCGGCTGGCCCTGAAAGGATGGCCTTGAGACCAGAAAAGCTGTCGACGTCCACCAAGCCACCATCGGATTGCATGAACTCACATCGTGCGCCTTTTGATCCTTCCTCACGTTTTACACTTTTGGTCCCTAACCCACCCTGGAAGCCTGCAGCGAAGCCTTCGATATACTTCTTGATGGCAGGAGTCAGATAAGCATCTGCACATGCGGACGTAGCTCGCGGCACTAGTTTGATCATCGGCATGAGTTCATGGCTTAAGCTAACGTGTTCAAATCCGATTTCTTTTGCGATTTTGCCAATGAGAGCCTCATGATTGGGATACGTGTACCCGTGCATTAAACATACAGCGATACTCCTTAGACCGGAGTCAAACACTTCTTTCAGCTGTGATATTATCTTGTCTTCTGAAGCTCTTTGTAGTATCCGAACAGCTTCGCCGGATAGGCCCCGAACGAGCTCTGCATCTTTGCCTGCCTCGTCAATTGATTCGGCCTTTGTCTCGTGTCTTTCCGGATCTTCCGCATAGTCCTCGAGTGTAACCCGCTCATCTATCTCCACGACTTTCTTATAGAGCACCTCGGGTTTGTGTATGTCCAGCGCGAAGATGTTCGGGCGAGACTGGTTGCCTATTTCTAGGCAGTCCTTGAACCCTTTCGTCACAACCAATGCAATGTCTTCGCCCTTCCTTTCCAGTAATGCGTTCGTTGCCACAGTTGTGCCCATACGTATGCTTTCGATCTTCGAGGTGTCTAAGCGTTCGCCTCGCGGTATCTCTTTGCCGGCGAATGTCGAAAGTAAGCGGCGGATGCCTTCGAGAGGAGCATCATCGTAGTTGGAAGGGTCTACAGAGAGAAGTTTGATCAAGACATCATCTTCCATCTTTCCTGTGCCGGGATTCCCCACACAGTCAGTGAAAGTGCCGCCTCTCTGAAAGATTGTCAGCCGAGAACCTTGTGCAATCAATCCGGAGTCCAGCTCACGTCAATGGCAATGCGGATGCCCCGCTCCCTCGGTGTCTCCGAAGTCATGCCTGCGATGGGATGGCAGGAATGTGCGAAATATCAGCGGGGACAAGGAAAGAAAAGACAAGAAGAGAAAAGACAGGGCCAAATCAGCTCATTGGAGGAGCACAGAAAGACAGGGCCTGTATTTATCAATCTACAGAAGTTCTGCGCGGCTGTCGGCGAAAGATCTCTGAACGGCGGGGTGACGACTCCGCGATAGCCATTTGGTGTTTTGTCAGGGCAAATCCCAAGGGCCGACGACATGCGGATGACGGAGGCGCTGGCAGAATCTCACCGCCTGCCATTTGCAGCGTGGCCCTGGTTGGTGGTCAATCGTCTCTCGGATGTCCACCGCCGCCGTGGTCTGTCGGCGCTCCTCTCCACTGCCGCTTCATCCTATCTCGCCTTGTCGAGGGCGAAGGGCGGAGCTATTATGAATCAACAAAAGTGTGGCCGTCTCCTACCAGCCGTATCCTTCGTTTACCCTGTCGTGATCGAGCAAAGCCCTCGGCAGCAATCGGCATCTGCAACATCTCTACCCATTCTGCGTTGCAGGCAATCCCTCCAAGCATCTATTCTCATTGAAGCTCCTTGTCATCCCGCAATCTCCCCTGAACACGTTGATTCATTCAATCATAGATTCCGAGAGCTTCCTCGGTCAGTGATACATGCTTGAAAAGCAGCATGGGAATTTGAACATGGCACCGCCGGGAGAGCTCTAATGTCACCCTGGCCGAGGAGAGGGCATCCGCGGTGATCTTCCCAAGCCACCGACGTGCCTCTTCTCTTCTGTCACGGTCTGAAAGTCGTGGCTACCTGAGCAAGGCATTAACCGTTTTCTAGGATGTTGACAGCTTCGAAGCGGTTCAGTCCGTCGCTTCTACTGCTCTTTCTCACAATGTCACCGCAGAGCGATCATCACTTTCGCGCCTTTGGTCTCACCACTGCCTCCTTCGGCGCAGAATTCGATTCCACGCGCGATGAAGGAGCGTCAATTGCGCAAACAAACACCCACGATTGTCTTCTCTACGGCTTGCACTCCTCATGGAGTATCACTTTACTCTCAATGGGAACAGGGAATGGGCTGAGCTCCGATTTCTGCATGTAAATGTAGGCGAGGAGCATCGCGTTTTCATGAAGACCGTTTTCACATGTCGCTGGCCCGCACGGGTTCCCGAGGCAGGTGCCAAACCGATTCAAGGGTTTCCTTGAGCACCTGTGGCCTGTTCCTGGCGTTGATCGTCCCCCACATGTTCTTAATCTGGGGGAACGCAGGCGTGTAACCAGGGGATTCTCACTTCGGGACGAGCTCAATATACTCACCCTCACTTCAGTATGGTGATAGCTTGACTCCTTCTCAGCTCTCCTTCCTTCTCTTGGAATCATCTCCGAACTCAATCTAAAAGTCCTCATTTTGTACAATCTCATGATCACTTTTCAACGCTTAAGTGCCGGATAATTCCATGTGAGCAGGCCAGATTCACCCCGCAGCGCGACTACAATCTTCTTCAATTTCTCTTCATCGTATCAGTTGACTTTCCGGGTATCTGGACATCGAATCATGAGCTGTCAGTATCTTTCTGGACCGAGGCTGGACGAGTAGAAGTCCAAATATAAAAGACTTGAAGTTCGTGAGTCCAAAATGCCAGTCAGCAAGCATCACAGCTCATTTCAATCATTGTCTGAAACCTGCAGGTCTCTAAACTTCTAAAACTCCTAACCCTCTGCCCACCATGAAGTCCTTCAGCATCGTTCCCGTCCTTGCTTTGGCTTTCGCTTCTTCTGTGACTGCTCAGTCTGCCTGCGCTTCGGTAGCTAGAGCCATCCCATCTTGCGCTGTACGTTTTGATCAGTCTTCACCTCCCTATTCGAATGTTCTCTGCATGAATCTCTAACAAGGCTTCAGCAATCTTGCTTGCTCTCTGCCGGCTCCAAGATCGGCTGCTCTGCCAGCGATTATGCATGCCCGTGCACCAAAACTGCGCAGATTCAAAGTGCAGCCCAAAGCTGTGTCCTCAACTCCTGTGGTTTAGCAACAGCTCTCGGCGTACAAGCATCTGCATCTGCTGTCTGCGCATGCGTTGCTACGGCCACTCGCGCCGTCCCCTTATTAGTTGCAGAGTCTTCGACTGCATCTCCCGTGAGCTTTGCTCCATCCACGCTGATCACGGCAACCTCTGCTCCGGCTTCTTCTTAATTGGATAGTACGTATTCGATACTCAGAGTCCCAAGTCCCAATGTCCAATAGTAGTGGTGCTTCAACGCCGGTGAACGGCAGCTCGACCAGCTGCAAAGACGGCGGCACAGCAGCCCTCCTAGCAACAATCCCTTCTTTCAAGATCAACTGCACATGCTCCCTTCATCTGTGTCTAAATTCTGCCCCCTAGTCGCTCAAATTTCTTCTGAAGCTTCTTCACAGAATCTCTGATCATCCTCTCACGTCCTTCCCGATCAGATCAGGCACCACTCCCCATATACAAGCCTCGTTTGCTGCTACCTCCTCACCAACGGTTTCGGGAGGTTGTCCCGCCGCTGCCGCCACTATAGTAACGATTATCACCACTGTCACTAATGGACCTACCGCGCTTGTGAATCTTGCACGGGAAAAACGGGGACCGAATACACGTGACGAGGATTTTGCTGATTTATTCTACGTGTTTTAGGTGGCTATTGCTGACCGAGTTTTGTTTCGAAAGAATCAGACTCGGTCTGCTGCGTTAAAAAGAGCTTTGAGCTTGGTTACTGGACGACTTTCGATATCCCTTGGTCTTTCCCCCTCTGTTCCTCATTTCCTCCTACTGAACGATATACGATCCCGCCCGACGAAGTGGAAATTAGTTTGATGGTCATGACTACAGGGAGTAGGCTAAACTTATTGAGGAGACAGATCTCGTCGCTATCACGCTTACTCCCATTTCATCAACTTCTTGACTGGTTTAGTTTGGGCTGGAGTGGTGCGAAAATGGGGATACAACCATTTGTATATACATACACAAGATTGCACATCCCTTGTGTCACGGCGCGTCTCAATCGGGAATAGTATATCGTTATCTTAAGCAGCTTTCCGTCAATGCCCATAGGCTAAAGTGCTTCCTTTCTGAATATCGCTTTCTCAGCCCGTAGCTTCGCATCCCTCGAGTTGACCTGGGAAGTTCGGATGCCTTTCGCTTCGTATTCATTTGTCGAACGTGTTCAAGTACCCGGTTGAATATCAGATTTGCTGAATTGGAAAACCACTTTAGGCCACTTTCTCTCCACATTCAGTTCCACCCTTTCCATTCTTAACTTAACCTTCTTGTTAGGTCGGGAAATGGAGTTGGTCAAAAAGTTGTATTCGGGTAGTTGAGTAGTTGTAATATAAAGAGTAGAAAAGGTACAGAGGGGCAGGTGGTTTATATACACCTGCCAAGCAATGAAGTGACTAATCCATCACGTGACTATGTCACGTGATACTGTCACGTGACCCTACCGCATGCATCAGGTTGCAAGCCCTGACACTTCTCTCACGACCAAAAAGTCAGTGTTATAGTTCAGTGTTCCGGTCTTTCTTCAAATATCATATAGTAAAACAGCAGCCAATGCCATCAAACTCACGATGTTCGCGACGTTGCCTGGACTAATAGTCATCGTCGAAATCTTTACGTCTTTCTGAGATGAAAGCTGTAGTGGGGGAATGGCGTACTGTACTGTCCACTCTATCCGATCACAGCAGCCTAAGAAACATCGCGATCGGCAAAATGCTCCAGTGACACTCCCAGACGGTCTGCTATATGTATTCGGAAATAAGCGTCCACTACCCCAAGCATACTCAAATTTTTCGCGATCGTTGGATGGATTTGATTGATTACTTTATTGTCGATGTTGTGGTCAGTCCATACTTCGTGCAGTTCGATGCTGAAATAGACGATATACTGGCAAGTCTTTCACAGCTGATGAGTCGATTGTATTTTGAAGACGTGGAAGGACAGTAACCATGAATGGAGTCGAGGTTGACAAATGGGGATATCGAAGAGAGCATCAATGGGCAAAGAGAAGACTGAGCGATGATCACACTACTCACGACTTTCGCACCATCTGGACCGCTTCCCGGCCTTCCCTGCGAACTCATCGGTGAGGTCTTTTCATACCTTGAAGATGAAGTCGATGACTTCTCCTTTCGCCTTATTCGTCGTAATCTGGACTACAAGCCACTGCATCAATTTGCGTCGGTCCACTTCAGCGGGCTTGTCGTCCGTATCACCGAGGTTGGGCTGAACAGATGCATCCGGTATTCGCATCTAGGGCTAGGAGACTTGCGTTCAAGCTCGCCTTCGTGGATACGCGATTCCTGTGAAAGGATGAAGCCCAACAAATTAGCCGCTAAGGGATATTAGACGACTTGTGAATTATACACCTCGTTGATTTCAAGCTACGGAGGAAGCCTGGATGGGATTGCTAGACAATCACGCTTCTATTCGGGGAACACTGCTGCGGCGAATGAAAGTAATTGAGCATGGACGGCGATCTATCCTACGCAGACTCCGACAGCATACAATTCTAAAATGCTTCCATTCTGCAGATATGATTGAGGGAGATACGTGCGTCTCTGGTTTGACAGGCGATACCCGTTCAGCTTCGACAGCGGATGTATTCCTTATGTAGACGGGGGATCATACACGCAGGAGCATGCACTTGAGAAAGAGGAACCTGATTGTGTTGCTGTTGAGCTTAGTGACATGCCGGATTACTTGAATTCGGCGCTGTGTACGATGATGTCGGGCAAGAGCTATCAGAGCTCCTTCGAACGATGGCGTTTGTGGAAGTAGAGGAGGTCTACCCTTGAGCGGACGGCGGACTCATTGCTGTAATACCATATGATTCATGGAGAAGAGGACAACGTGTATTTAGCATTTTATATGTCAATGATATTATGCTTGTCGCCAACACACTGTAACCCATCTTACGCGCATCAGCAACAGATTTGACCTTAAGTGGTAAAGTGTGGCCTCCTCTTCCACATAAGCACGTTATCAATTTTCATGTAACGGAGACTTCAGAAGCATGGCAATATCCAACCCAGCAATGAAAGATGAAAAGCGGTCCTGAAAGTGTATATTTTGTCTGTTATTGGACCTGCCATCAGGGTCAAGATAGCTTTTCATAATCCATTCTGAAAAGCCTATACCTAGTGCCACTCTCGAGAATGTTCCATCCCGGATATCTCATAACACGTATCCATTAACGCCAAACGCTTCCAGATATTATACAGTCATCCTGAAAACTGATGCCAAGACTCCTTCATTCGCTATCATCTTCCTCGCTCCCAGCCTTGGCCTTCTTCTTCCTTGTGGGCTTCAGCTCTTCCTTCTCCTCCTCGCTCTCTTCGGCCTGTTCTTCCTCCTCATCTTCATCATCTTCATCCTCCACCTTCGACGCCGTCGCAGCGCCATAATCCGGTCGCGGGACTTGCACACCTTTCTTATCGAGCGCACTTTCGATCTGCGGTAGAGCGGAGAGAAAGACGGAGAATTGATCCGGTGCCATCATGATACCCTATATCAATCGTCGTCAGCTACAGCACAGCCTAGAGTAACAGCTCAGCGGAGAACACACCTTCTTCCCCGGTAACAGTTCTCCATCCTTCTCATAATACTCCCTTATATTCACATATGACTTCCCCTTGAAGTCTGAAATCGTAACGCGTCGATTGCCGGTTTTGTTCAACTGTATTCTCCAAGAAGCGTTTCGTTAGCCAAACCGCACCAGGCCTCATAGAGTGGAGGAGAAGAGGGTATGTTTACCTCCCAGTAATCATTCCCCTCTCCGTCCTTTCTCTGTTTCGGAGTCTCGATTGGCGCTTTGGTCCTTTTGGGCGGACGATCTTCTTCGTCCTCGGAATCGTCTGCGGCGGCGCGTTTATTGGGGCGCACACTGCCAGACTTGCGTTCGGCGGTGCCCCGCTTTCGGACGGATTGTTTCGTTCGTACCATTGTGTGAGATGAGAGCGCTCTGGAAGTGTTTGAGAGGAGAGTGTCTGGTGCGACTTTGGAGTTGGATTGAGGCTGGTGATGACGCGAGACCGTGTTTGGACGCGCCAGTGGAGTGGTCACGTGGTGCTTGGCGCGCGGTGTTCCTGGGTATTCATCTCCCCTTTCTTGACCTCACCCGGCTTCATCGTGTATTATCCTATGATCGATCGATTGAGAGCTACCGAGATGGCAATTCGATATCTTTGAGATGCCAGAACCAATCAAGAAGTATTCCCACCGAGGGAGCTCCGCCTGCTGTCTATCACTCTCGCATCTTCGTACAATATTGTCAAATTGCTTCCATATCTGGTATCTTGTGATTCTAGAATTACTGTTTTCTTTCTTGTTCTCTCGATGCTTCGGCCATATCTTTTCACTCATCTATCTGCTTGCTGTTCTGTTCCACTAATTGCCGTTCACGCTGCTGAAGCCCTCCCCGTCATCGCATCGAAAAGCGAGACGAATCAAGTAATCCATCGATTTAAGATGATTCGAGTCGGAATATCCAACTTGTCAGCGAGAATTTCTGGCATGGAATATGGATGTTCAAGTGTACGCGACGATCTTAAGGATGAGATGGTACTGGTGCCATATAACCTCGGAAGGAAGGGTGTCAGACGGGTTTGAAATCTTTGCTGAGAATATGTAGGCCATACGCATTTGAAGCCTTGTCTCTTGGGCTACCCCTACGTATGACACAAATCATTGAGATGTTTTGTTGAAGCTCACAAGTCCACCTCCTTACATCTCTCAACAAAACCCATGCTCTCACCTCATTTTCTGCTCCTCATTCTATGTCATCTTCAAGGCCCTGGCTCCATAACTCCTTCATAACCCACCTGGGGCCGAGTAGAGCTCCAGCCCGGGAATCCTGCACATTCCCCGCACCTTAGGAGTCATCTGCTACCCCGCGGGACGCCCTTAAAGTTGGCTGAGCGCCGAGTTCAATTTCAAAATGTAATCCCAGCTTAATCTCTTTAGCGAATATGGCAGACGCTCCACAGCCTGTTGCTTCTTTCGAATGCACCTCTAAAGTTGACTTTAGTAAACCTTTAGAGACTAGCAATCTCAAGGATAAGAGTGTTATCGTTACTGGCGGAGCAAATGGCATTGGAGCTGGCTTCGCAACTAGTTTAGCCGAGAATGGGTTAGTTTTCACTTGTTGACAAAAGGTGCGGTGGCTGACTGGTTCTAGGGCTTATGTGACCATTCTAGATATTAACGAGGATAAAGGAAATGCTTTAGTGGAAAATTTGAAGGAAAGAGGCTTTCAGTATGCATCGCAGAAATCTGGAGTCTTCGAGATCGAGATCGGTATCACATCAGATGCTAACATTCCTGCAGCGTCCAATTCGTGCAAACCGATGTAACCTCCTTCTCCGCTCAAACTTCCGGGTTCAAAACCGCAATCGCCTTCTCCCCTCACCAAACCATTGATATCGTGATCACTTCCGCCGGCATAGAAGGCAAATCCATCCTAGAATACGTTTCATCTACAGAAGAAAGCACATCCGAAGACCCGAAACCATCGGATCTTCGCTGCATCAACGTAAATCTTTCAGGCACGTTTTATACCACGCACTTGGCACTCCACTACTTCAAGCAAACTTCAGACTCGAAAGGAGCAGATGCCCCAAGCAAACAACTCATCTTCGTCAGCTCCTTAGCTGGTTATGTCGTTCTGCCCCATGCATCTGACTACCAAGCCTCTAAATATGGGGTTCGCGGTCTCTGGAAGAGTATGCGGTTCGATACTGGAATTCTCGGGGAAAGCCGTCCGCCATTTCGTACCAATCTCATTGCCCCTACCTTTATCATTACCAATATGACCAAAAATATACAAGAAAGATTAATCAAAAAGGGTATCAAGATGGGGACAGTAGATGACTGCGTCCAGGGTATGCTGAGGATTGCTTGTGATGAGAGTGTCTACGGCCGCGCTGTTGCCATTGCGGCTGAGGGGAAAAATTTCGATCTATGTGACGACTGGGACGGCCATGATGGAGGAAGGGAACTGAAGTTGAAGATAGAAGATGGGAGTATTGCGGGTTTGAGTAGCTTGGTCGATGTTACTAAGAAAAGGGCGTAAACAAAGTGACCTGATGGGTGCTTCAAGTGTGGGTAGAGTGTCGTTCTTTTGTGGCTGCTTAGGATTGAAATGATAAGGTTAGAGATACAAGAGAGGTAATCTGCTCAATCTACCCCGCTTTCAAAAGGTGAAGTGGAGCGAAGTGAAGGATATCTGATTAGGTCAGCGGTGTGGTGGTCTGTTTCTTGGTTGTCCCGTGAGACCCTTTTCTTCCAAACTCCCGACTCTTCCTCACTTACCTATCTACACCTCACTCTGCAAACCTCAACAAGCAACGTTTCTTAGTTTTCTACTGCTTCTCACGATGGAGCATCCTATGCAGAACTTCCCCTTCAAGTCTCGAGAGCCGTTAGCAATGCAGAACTCGGTAGAAGACATCACGATGTCAACAGATACGACCAATCCTCATGAAGGTCTCACAGTTTCGGCATTTACGGCCAATCCTCACGGAAATGTCACAGTTTCAGTAAATATGACCCATGTTCATGAAGATGTCATGGTGTCAGCAAAGTCAACTAACCCTCACGTTCAGAATCAAATTGACACACTCGATGCCGTAACAGAAAGAAACCTCCGCACGTTCCACAGCATTCAATGCTTACTCAGTCGCTTCACTCCGGAGATCCGCCTTAAGATCTTTAAATACGCATTCGGTAATTCTGGCGTCATGCTCCTTCAGCGCACAGCCGACCAGATAGAGAAAAGAACAGTCTGGGAGCCCCAGGCGTGTGAGCAGAAGCAGATCCATCCAGGCCAGGTACCTTTCCAGGCCGATCTATTTCTCAAGGTGAATGACTTTGACAACTTCTTTAATGCATTTCGCTTACCCTTTCCGAAGGCCGAGAACAACTTCAGTCCGAGGCCCCAGCTCGCGTTGATTATGAATATGAGTTGGTTCATGGAGGCGTACGTCGGTCGAAAGATTGCCTGGGAAGTCGAACAAGCTGTTTTGTCGTCTAATACATTCGTCATACCCGGAGACCACCTTGAACAATTCCTTGAAACTAGATGGGAGAATGCAATCCACCAGCCTCGCACCTTCATCACGAGACTCGTCATTGACTACCCATGCCGCGCCTTTGAAGAGGGTATTGGATATTTTCACGATAAATTTGGAAAACCCATTTCGTGCCTCCAGTTCGAATACGATACGCTTGTTGGAATGGAATCCATGAGTCGGGTCGATTTCATCATTCGCGCTCCCACCGACTATGGTGGAATAGAATATGTCTGCGCCCAGATACGCGCCCTTGTAGCCATTACAACTCGAATGAAGGCTCGAAAGGTATCGTCGGCACTCTACCGTGCTACTGGAAATCTGTATCTGGATATGGCTTACATATTTGGGAAGAAGGCGCCCACGGGCTTTCCCGAGAGTGCTTTCTGGAAGGAGGCCAGGTTAGCTATAGGAAGGTATGGTGTTTTGAACTCGAGAAAATTAGAAAAGGCGGCTTGGGAGGCCAAGCTAGAACTGGAAAGGGAGCAGGTGAGTAAGTCTTAGCTTAGTCATGTGCAGAGAAGCTGATCTTGCATGGTAGGCCGAAAAGCTTAAGAATTTTAGAGCTGAATGGAAGGCACTCAATTCTAGGGTTATGGAAAAGAGCTTGGAGTGGCCCGGTGTGCAGGTGGAAGAGGCGAAGAAGGGCAGGGGAGGAAAGGGGAAGGGGAAGGGGAAGGGGAAGGGGAAGAGGGAGTGGGAGGAGATTAGGGGGGAGGAGGAAAAGAGAGAAGGGTTGTATAAGGTATGTGGAAAGTAAATTGGAGTATTTTTGTGAAATTCTAAGCTTGCAGGCAACCTATTTCGGCCCGGCCAAGAAGCGGGCCCCCGAGTATCGACGAGTGGTGGAGGTGCTCCCGCCTAGGGTGACGCCCGTTGGCGGCATTTTTGCCGTGACGGAGGAGGAGTACGCCGAAGTGGAGGCTGAGGTGGCGGAGTTGAAGGAGAAGTTGGCCAAAGAGACGAGGGAAATTGATGAAGAGTGAGTGCATTTTCTTTTGTTTTTGTTCATGGCATTGCTTTTGCTTCCCCGACCAATGTATCCTAGCACATCTTGTATATTAGTAACCCTCGACGATGAGTGTACACCTTTCCGTTGGTGTCGAGGATAAGTAGGCTTTTGCCGAAACTAAGATACACTCACTGGAGAATGGGCATGCGCGGGATGTGGATGGCAACTGGCTAGAGAATGAAATGGAGAGGATCGGTGAAGGGGAGTTTCACCATTCTGCTCCAGCATCTCTAGGAAATTAGATAAGAATAATTTATTAGTTAACTTACTTTACAATACTAAATTTTATGTATTTACTACCTCTAAGGATCCTGCCGAAGACAAGATATACCAATTGGAGGATTGTACATGCATGGGATGCGGATAGCAACTGGCGAGACGGCGAGATGGAGAGGATTAGCGAAGAGATTGTTAGTAGTCTACATTAGCATTGACAAGATTTCAATAAGAATAAACTAAACCTTTTACTTACCTTTTAATACTTAACTTCCTTCATTTCTAATCCCTAACCAAGGTTCACAGCGGCTACCTCCAGTTAAGCGGCACCCCCAAAGCAAAATGACCTCCGTAGATGGATAGCAAAGAAGCGTAGGGGAGCTTGGAGAAGCATTTATAAGAAGGGTATGCATTTTCCAGTAACCCATGCTTATGGGTAGACAGGAAGGTTATTGTCGTACGCGCAATGGGTTCGGCCTCCGCGCCAATTATTAACTCCAGTTCCCGTGCGTACACACGATAGGTTTGGGCTCTGTACCACTCATCAAGTCCAGTCCACCACCGTGTGAGCAGATAGCACAACGCTTTTACTATTTCTTCATTCTTGTTCTTAAGCCAATTAAACCGCTAGTCTCCCCGTCCCCGCCCACCCATGCCACACACCCCCAGCCTCCTTAGCCAAATCCTCCGCGCTCTTCCCATTCGAATCCCTCAGCGCCCTGATATCAACCTTCCCCGTCTGATCTTCTCTCATAACGCCCAAACTGCCGGCTTCCTGATACACAAGCGCCGGAAATTGAAGCTCATCCAGGTTGCTGGCCAGCAGTAGAAGTAACCATGCGACTTCTCTACTACCTCCTAACACGGCGGCGTGTAAACCCGATTGCATATCCCCGATTGGATCTTGGTATCGAAGTAAATCATCGGGGGTGATCTTCTGCGCTTGTGATTCCTCTTCTTCATCCTCACCATCTTCGTCGTCATCTTGCAGCATATCCACTATGGCTTTGACGTCGCCTTCGCGGCAGAACTCGAGAAATGCGCGGCATTTACGCTCTTCCGGGTACGCTTTCAGGTAGCTCTCTTCCGTAAGCAATGGCAGTATATCCAAGTTCTCTTGTAGTCCTCCCTCGTTGTTCAAATCACATAAAACTTGCTGTGTTCCGTTCGTGGAAGTGGCTAGATTTCGACCGCATGAGGGACATTCGGTTACGTTGTAGGCTTCGAGGAGGCACTGCCTGATTGCATTTAGTATTCTCCATTCCATTCCATACCAAGCAGAACAGCGCTGAGGGATGCGGTACCAGTGAAAATGACATCCACAGTTCAAATGAAGGTCGTCGGGAACTGTTCTTAGTTCAGCTTGGCCAGCGGCGCTGCTGGATCCGCCCATCGAGGCATCTTCGTCGTCGTCTGAGAGGTCTATTTCGAGGATCAAAGGCCGCTGGCATGCTACACAGGTAGCCATGATTATTGCGGGGGAATTGATGGAGGATTGTCATGGTGAATATCGAGCATGTTGTAATTGGATGTAGAGAAAATCGCGGAGATCTGACGCGGGTGGATTTTGCCAAGACCGCCTCATACCTCCACCCTTTCCACACATTCACTCCTTTTCCCGTTCTCTGGAGAAGCGCTGAAGGTCTATGCCCTTGGGTTAGGTTTCATTCTTGAGGCCAAAGACAATGACTGGGAGAAGCCATCCACATAGAATATCCATGATAAGTACCCTTCGACTTCCCAAACTATCCTCGCTTTTCGCTTTCTACAGCAATCTGGCCAAGGGAAATCGCTACATATTCACCATTAACCACGATAGCTCCTCTACTCAAAGATTCCTGTGAAGCCCACGCCATGACCGGAGCATCCAAGCTTGGAAATCAACACAATACCAGAAGAGAGTTATGCTGAGTTCGCATCATCTCTGTCTCATCCCCGATGGACCGGAATCAATTGAACCATCAAAGGACCCTTTTCCCAAAGGACCCATGTTTTCTGATTCAGCCAGTTCTCAGTCCCTCCGCCAGCTTTCAGATCGAAACTCCACAAAACGGTCGCAAGGACGAGACGCATCTCGTGATATGCGAGGCTTCTAGGAATTAGCAAGAGCACGCCAATTCGAAGATGCGACTTACTTCTTCCCAAGACAATTCCTCGGTCCATACGAGAAAGGCTGAAGGACAAACTTCTTATCATCAGTGAACTCCTTTTCTCCTTCAGGCAACCATCTTTCCGGGCGGAAATTATCGCCGTCTTGAAAGTTCAGTGGTGAATGATAGGCAGCAAAACGTGCCAAAGCTACCGTAGCCTAATGTTTTCCGTCAGCGTCTCTTCGCGATGTTACCATGTCGAACTCTACTCACCCCACCAGGAATCTCTCTTCCAGTAACAATGGCACCCTGTTTGGGTACAGTTCTTGCCATCCCCAATGGTACAGGCGGATAGACCCTTAAGCCCTCCTCAATACATGCATTCAGAAACTCCAATTTCGCCAGCGCAGCCATCGTCATATCACCATAGGTCGGGAACGCATCCCTAACCTCCTTCACGATCCTCTTCATGTATCCCGAATGCGCCAACAGTTGATAAGTCAAATTACTCAGCTGCGTTGCCGTCGTCTCCGTCCCCGCAAGCATAAACAGCGCTGCATCTGAATGCATTTCCCTCATTGTCAATCCCTTTCCTTTATTCTCTTCATCCTCACTATGCCGCATGACGTACGTCCAGATATCTGGTCGATCGGTTTTAGTCGCCAATCTCTTCTCAACTCGGGAGATGGAATGCTCCATATGTGTCCTTCTTTTCTCTTTGATGCTTGCCGGTATTATTTTATCCACTGCCCATTCCATGCCCGGCCACATTCGCAACGACTGTTGGAACATGATCATCTTGATACTGGCAAACAGAGACCTAACCCAGGGCGTGTAATCGCTCCCCTCGAGCAATTTCAAAGGTTCTCCGAACGTCAGGTCCGCCATGATGTCGAAAGTCGTGAAATTATACCAATCAACCATATTCAGTTTCTTCTCTGGCTCTTTTCCCACAACTTCTTTGATCTTCTCCACAAGCAACACCGCGTACCCCTTCAACAACCCCTCTTGCTCCCGCAGCGCTTTATCACTAAAAGCATGAGACACCAGTTTCCGCTGCCGTGCGTGATTCACTTCGTCCGCCCTAATGATGCCGGGCTCATTCGGTCCAAAAATATCTTTCCCGTAAAAGCCCATGTCCTTCTCGAAATGGCCTTTTCCATCACTCGTCCGGTGTCCGTAGACATCTTTCCATACTTCGGGTTCTATGAAAGAGAGAGAGTTGGGTGCGTGTCGGACGACGGGACCATAGATTTTGTGTAGGGAAGCGATCCATGGGATGGTGTTGCCGCTGATGCAATTGTATTGGTGGGTTAGAAGGGTCGCGCGTGCGAGGAGGGGACCTGGGAAGCGGCGGAGCGGGTGGAGATAGAGATTGTAGAAGACGCGAAGGGGAATGTAGGTTAACTTGGGAGTAATTAGTCTCAGCTTCGTATGAGTACAAAAAGGGTCATAATCACGAGGAGTATGAAGGACAAGCCTCCCAGTCGAACCAGTGAGTGTGATATTTCATCCATGACTGAAGCCATGCTCAAGGTAATCCGCACTTTGATCGCCCTGCGAAGTAAGCGGCGTCATTCTAATATATGTAAAGATTTCCGCCTTTACAGTAAAGCGTCTTCCTGTCTTTTGACGATTAACTTGAAAAATCCGAACGAGGTAGACTGGTGAATTTTGAAGTCGCAAGCACGGATCGGAGGACGAGGAGGACAGCCTCTGATGAGATCCTCGAACCGAGTAAGTAAAATATCAGACATCCCAGTGTCTCTTTTCTCCGAGGAGTTTCGACATACTACTATATTTGGCTTTCCTCAAAGCTCACATCATTAGTCGATTGCCGAAGAGCGGGATTACTGGCGGGACTACTGCATCACCGTTAGCCTTGTAGACACTCTCCACAATCTCATCGTGATGATGTAGGATCCGAAGTGCGAGGTTGCGAGGAACGTACTGGGCAGTTAGACTGCGCTTTAACACAAGTCCTCGTACGAGGGAAGGGAAGAGGACTTAGGAGCTATACTGTCTCCCGTTGCCTCGCAGCTATATAGCTCTCGAAAGTAGACTTCGTTTGCGCAACTCGCCATGCGACGTTACATCTATTGAAAGCAAAAGCAACTATTCCCGCCTAACGCTACCTAATTGGGCGCTGCAGATGCAGGCGCTGATACTAGGTATCAATCTTAATGAATCAATCATACAAAGCAAACGCAATTAACTTCTATGATTACCCAGTACCTTTCTTTGAAGGTATCCACTCTTTGAAGGCGTCAACTCTTTGAAGGTATCAAAATGACGAACGGCAGGTCGTTCTGCGAGATGGTCTAGAGAAAGAGGGGTAGACGTCGGCTTTCACCCTGGTCGCACTCTCTTCCCAATATGACAATGCGCATATGCATCAGGCGCATCTAGAGATACGGTGCCAGAGCGATTGAGTAGTCCTAAACGAAAAGGATTGCGCATGAAAGCTCTAGTAAATGCATTTGATTTTTCCTTTCCAATTACTTGAGAGTTCGATAATGCCAACAATAGCAGACCTTATGAAGACGTTCGAGTCCGACATCAATTGAACATCGAGAAGAATGGTTGTTAAGGACTAGGGGATTGTCTGCGGAGGTGGTACACGGATTATATATTAGCTCGGCATTTATTCAGGCTCGGTCGAGGTCGAGTGATGCACGAAGACGCAAATGAGGAAGCGCTCGAGTGACTTGAGGGAATGTTGATGGATTCGACCCTTTATGGTCTAAAGGAGCGATTGGTAAAGACAGAGATTATATCCAAAGAGTGTAACAACTGACGAAAGAATGCCGTGGAGCACAGAAACCACCTAGAGCGATTGACGCAATCATACCTAATTCAACTCATATCACGGGCACCAAACGACCGACCTCTCAAAGATGATTTCGTCCCATAGTTCATTAGGGAATCTCTTCTTCAAATTACCCAGAGTCCAACAGTGCTTCATCCCGATCTTGACCAAACATGCTTTGAACTCCTTGATTTGGCCGGCGTATGCAATCTTCTTCAAATACTTACTCGCCAGCCAGCCTCTGAAGCGTAGGCCTTCCCACTCCTTGCCCCAATGCGCCCGAATGTTGAGCTTTTCATCATAGCGCATCAGTTTATCGCAGACGGCCTGGCAAAAACCTGTCCATTCTCCCTCGACAACGGAGTCGGACAGAGTGTTGATTAGTTGACAGATCCGTAGGCTTTCCAACTTTGTCGATAGGAATGACCGTGACAAGTAATCAAGAGAGTGATGGAGGTTTCGTGAAGAAAGTGGGAATGGTGGTGGTGATCTCAGCGGGTGTCAATATTGGTGGTACTGTCAAAACCCTTGGCTGGACAGGCCTAGAAGCTATCGATTCTATATAATACCTTCTGAATAAGCTAAAGGGTGGGAACTGGCTTTTAAGCCTTGTACACAGTCTGAATTGGCTCTGTAGGCGGGGAGTAAAGCAGGTGGTAGGCGCAGACCCACTCTGGATGGTGATGGTGTTTGACCATGAAAACCGAGGATTGCCAAGACGATGAGAAAGTGCCGACCAAGCACACAAGCAAGAACCCTTTCATCCCCACTACTGCATACATCTCCCTCATTGCTCCGTCTCTTCTCGTGGACGCACAGCCTCGACCTTTCGGACAATGGAAGACGTTATTGCGTCTCTTTCTCCAGACGCGGTGAAAATGCACGCGGCCGTCTCCACTTCCTCAGGTCAAGGGGGCCGAACACCGTTACACCATTGCCGAGCCGCGTACTCCTCGACCAACAGAGCCTGTCGGGGGAAACATGTAGCTAAAGACCATCCAGAGCCGGAATCGCAAGGCCACGAAAGAACTCTGTTTCGGAATTCTGGAAATGGACTACTCAATTCTCAAGATATGCAGAATAGCTATACACGCCGCCTTCATTGGTTCGCATGTTGCTTCATCTTTAACGGGACACTTCGAAACCGCCAACCTCTCTGTACTCATGGTGGCCTGCACATGAGATTTCCCATGTTCAAATCGTTCCGACGCAGATTGCCAAGCCAACTCCAGTCGAACAGGGTCTCGTCTCTTCAAGGGAGTTTCTCGCGTCGTTCCATCGCCTTTACCCTGAACTCTGCAACTCATTCGTGACGGTGATCCAAGTCAAGGTTCACATGTGCTGTGACGCGGCGAAGGCGATTGACATAAACTTTATGATGTTTCCACTTTGTCTTCGACATCCTACTTCAACTTCAGACTTGTTAAAGCCAATTTTGACAGTGACGCCAGTCTGCTTCGCCCATCGTCTTACGCGCATCCAATGCCAGTCCAGTCAATCTCTCCTCCATGTTTTCCAAGTTACTTCTCCTGCCAAGACCGCTCATTCTGTGCCTCTTTCTCCACGATTCCACCCATGTCCTGGCTGATTCTACTCCATTTTTCAACGACCAGAAATTTGAGAGTGGTGGATATGGTTCTTACCCAGTTCAAACCTTCCATTCCTCCAACGTCGTAGCACCGCACGTCAACATACTGAGCAAGCATTCTCGATGCGCTGATGGATCCTATACCATGCTCAATCCCCGGGGACACGCCGTTCCAGAAGAAGCCCGTGGGCCGATCATACTCGATTCTCTGGGCAACCTTATTTGGGCGGTCACTGGCTACGCACAAACCTATGATCTGATGGTGCAGGAATTCCAAGGCCAGCAATATTTAACATTCTGGTCAGGAAATGATGCTATAGGTGGGCACGGAGCTGGACACTACGTGATGGTATATCAATGACTCACCGACAGTCCCTGGATTCGAGACAATCCTGCTGACACGCTCTTGTAGTTAGATTCCTCCTATAAAGAAGTAGCTCAAATCCGAGCGGCGTCGGGAATGGAAGCAGACTTGCATGAATTTCGCTTTACAGCCGCGGGTACTGCCTTGATTACGGTATACGACATCCATCCCACCGATCTCACTTCCCTTGGAAAATTCAAAGACGGTTTTGTTTGGGATAGCTCATTCCAAGAAATCGACATCCAGACTGGAAAGCTTCTATTCCAATGGCGTGCGTCTGATCACTACAACGTATCTGACTCTTATCATGCCATCGGCGATCAAGGGAGTTACGATAATCCATGGGATTTCTTTCACATCAATAGCGTTGAGAAAGATCCATGGGGACATTATCTTATATCATCACGATTCATGCATACATTAACATACATCAATGGATCTACTGGTTCCGTAATCTGGGTTATGGGTGGTCGTCGCAATAATTTCAGAGATCTTTCCGATGGTCGCGCAACTGACTTCTCCTGGCAGCATGACGCAAGGTGGCACGATAACTATACAGCGATTAGTATTTTTAATAATGGTGCAGAAGCGCCCGGGCAAAAAGGAAATGCATACTTCAGTCGTGCAATGAAGATCGAAGTCAATGCCAAAAACACAACAAATATGACAGCAAGACTCGCTGCACAGTTCATCAACTCGCAACAGATCTCCAGCTCCTCTCAAGGCTCCATGCAAATTTTACCAAACGGCGATGTGTTAGTAGGTTACGGATACAACGCAGCGTATACCGAGTTTGCGCCCAATGGTGTCGCATTATGCGACACTCATTTCGGGGCTGCCATTGGTTTCCATACCGGCGATGTTCAGAGCTATCGGGTGATGAAGTTCAACTGGACTGGCATGCCGACGACAAATCCGAACATGTCCATTGTCGATGGAGCTGCTTATATCAGCTGGAACGGAGCCACTGAAGTTCATCAATGGGTCATTCATTCAGGCGAATTTTCTGATGGGGACATCGATGCCTGGAAACCTAGTATCAGCGCCGAAAGATCCGGGTTCGAAACGAGAATAAAGTTGACTCGGGAATTGGGGTCTTACATTCGCGCGAGTGCTCTCAACAAGCATGGTGAGGTCCTTGGGATCACTGATGCGCTCAAGTGTGAGCAGGTAAAGGCTTGCACCTGAATGTTGTTTACCAAGCTAACTGTGCATTCTTAGGCGACTTTTACTGACACTCTTCGACTTGACAGCTCGGATACCAAACCTCTGCTATTTCTTATGAGCTGCATGGCGTTGATAAGCCTTGCGATGAGCCTAAGTTGGGTGGTGAATGCGGCTCGAAAAACACGATATCGCGTCAAATTTTCCAAACTGCCAATGGAGAAAGTGTAGATTCCCATCTCATTCCTGTGCATTCCAGACTTGTGCTCCACGAGTTGAAGATACAAACTTCTTTCTTGCTGTCGCATCGAAGCATGATCCAACAAGCAGGATTGATGCGCTGCAGGGATTGCGGTTCTGCGACCGTTCGGAGCAAGCCACACTGCCTCGCATTGGGGCGGCGTAGCGACTCCACGCCTGCAATGCTTCAGCAAGGTCTCACCTGTCCTAGAGAAGAACCATCTTTGCGAACACATTGCTCTTGGCGTCCATCGGTTCTGCTGTCCACGCATACTTTCATCCCACGTCTTGTCCTCCCCAACGGATACGTCGTCTCTGACTATGCACCTTCTGGTTCTGGGCAACCTTCATCCAATGGTCTTGAAGCACGACATGCCCAGAACGCTTCCCATTTCTAGACAAGTTCCAGTTCCAATGGATATCTACGCGTAAGGCTGCAACCCGTCTTCCAAATCTCCACATCGGACTTACCCTTGAAGCAGGGCTTGCATGACTTAGGACGTAGATTGTCAGAGTATGCTCCCGCCCCCATTGGGGTTCTAATAGGACCTCTGCCGCGTATCTCTTTTTCTTCGTTATATCTGGCCGTTACACCATGCATTGTAAACCCCTTCCGCAAGGCATTCAGCTGGAACTTTGAACCTTCAAAGAACCTCACGACTCGTTCATCCGGTCCCTTCAGTATCCATCGAGTTCTTAGTACGATAGGCACAATGGGCTGTGGGAATTGTCTCTTGATCACTTTACGGCTCTTTCAGATTACATCCGCGATTGCTGTCATCGGTCTTGGAGCTTGGGGTAAGAAACTAGTGAACGGATAATGCAGAAAGACAGGGTCTAACCTGGCTGTAGTAACAAACACGGTCGACAATGCTCGGCAAAAAGGTAATGACTTTCTCGACTCCGTGTTCTCGGATCCGCAGAAGGAGAAGATTTGGAGGGACTTCTTCGACTCGTTACTGCAGACACCCAAGCGAGTCTGGTTTACTATCGCCGCTGTATGTCAACCCCATCCACGATATATGAGAGCCATACAGAGCTATCGTAAAGGTTGGTGACTAGCTAACGTGAATCCAGAGCTGCTGGACCCTCGTCGTCGTCACCTTCTTAATAGTAGCGCACAAAACGCGCCTCAACGTCTCTCGATGGATCCTCATTTCTCTCGAATTTCTTACCGCCGCAACAATGGCCGGTGCTTTCGCCGCAATTGCCAGCCTTGCCATAGAACTCGAGCCGATTTGTATTGCCCTCGACTTCGCGGCTCCAGAGCTCATAGCTTTCTTCCGGGTCTGTCCGATAAGCAAAGCTTACGCTGCTGTTGTAGGGTTCGGCTGGTAAATCATCTCACCAGAGCGCAACACCGGTGACCCGTCCCTGCTAACCATAAACTCACAGGGCCCTCTTCGTCCTCACAACCATCGGCGTTCTCATCGAAGCCTGCCGAGCCCGTCGCCGAAAAGTCCTCAGCTTCGAGCCCACAGTCTCCGGCTTGGGAATGGGCGGCCACGGATACCAAGCCGTGCCCCTAGATGTACGACAGTCGCGTGTCCCGACGATCTATGATCCATACCAAGGGCAGAAGCTTGGAGTCGTGTCTACTTTCCGGATGAGAGAGAGCAAGGCGAGTTTGGAATTTGATGTTGAGGCCAGGACACTGGAGGTTCCGGGTGCGAGGGATAAGAGGCCGAGTCATCGGCCTTGGTCGGAGTATCCGAGGAGGATGAAGCAACAGCAGCAGAATGGTCGTTTGTAGGGAATGCTTAGACTTGCATTGGAAGATGGTGTTTTTCTTGGATTGGATTGGGCATAGCTAGACAGGATTGGGATATACCTCATGCCAAAACGGCAGTCAGCGGAGTTGACAAGGTGCTTTCGACAACCGCGGTTTCTTTTGTGTATTCGATATGATTTCAATGCCGACACGATTCCAACTTTTACCAATCATCACCACCATTCTACTTGCTTTGTACTCCATCTCCAAAGGAGATACCTCTTCCGGGATTGGACCACGTGCCATGTAGCGTAGAAATAGAACGTAGCATAGCAAATTTCGTGAATCTATCGTACACAAACATGGCGGTGAGGTTTCGGCGCTCAAGTGGTCGGAGCTCGGAGTAAGATGGTATATAAAGAGATCGTCCCTACGGGTTTTCCTTTCAATGATAATACATTGTAATTAACCTAATGAATTATAGTGGTCTCCTTATAAAACATGGCAGTTTTCTACAACCTACCATGATTGATTAGATCGTTCCTTAGAATATAATCTTAATGTCCTTCTCTCTCTCTCTCTCTCTCTCTCTCTCTCCCACACACACACACACTCTCTCTCTCTCACACACACATACACACACACACACACACACACACACACAC